>SJYC01005017.1:0-14690 GCA_006408675.1 Madoqua kirkii | reverse complement strand
GGGGGGGGGGGGGGGGGGGGGGGGGGGGGGGGGGGGGGGGGGGGGGGGGGGGGGGGGGGGGGGGGGGGGGGGGGGGGGGGGGGGGGGGGGGGGGGGGGGGGGGGGGGGGGGGGGGGGGGGTCTATTATTCTGCCTGTCATGCCAAGTGTCCCATTTCCATTTACTAACTTGAATTTTCCTGAAGCACGTTTAGTTCTCTCACTGTTCTTTGGGTCTAGGAAATGAAGCTCTTAGGGAATAACAATGATAGGATAAGATTACTGATAGCAATAACTTGCATTTCAGTTTTTAGCCACGAGCTCTGATTCTATTGGGATGACTCTCATACTCAAAGAAAGATACAGATATGGCTGGAATGGCCACTGCTGCATAACCATCTTCTCCTGGATCCATGTTGCCTGAAATTTCTAAGCTACATTTTGGTAAACTGATGCCACTGATCATGGAATCAGAGTGTGACCACCGGGATAAATGTCTTGATTCTCTGTGATCTAAGTTGCCTACAAAAAGGGCCTTTTCCTTCAAATTTAAAGAAACTAAATCTTCTTTCAGAATTGCTCTAATGGCTTTAGAACCATTAAAAATGTCCAAAGCACTGAAGTAAGAGTGTTTATTATTTTCTTAAACACACAGAAAATGAGAAATTAAATGAGCAAATTATAGTAGCCTAATCTTTTCATGCCATTACTAGGGATTGACAGGATGGTTGTTTCAACAGCTGTACAATGCTTATGCGCCAAAGATTCTAAATCTCTAATAACAAAAAGAGTGACACTTTGCATGAGTGTTTCTTTGCATATATTCTAGACTGTACTTTCTCACAGGAACTCTCAACTAAAGGATTTATTATATTTCAATCCAAAGCCACAGAGATAGAGTCTGAATGATTGGCTGAAGGCCCTATGCAAACTGAATCTAAATGTGAAGCAAAGTAAAAGCTTCAAATTTGAATTCATGGCCTAAATTCTGATAGACAAAAGCATGTTTGTGGTGATTATCATTATTTAAAACAGGCAGGTCCAATTGCCAAATGCTAAAATACAAATTGTATGACAGTTTAAGCAGAGTCAGATGGGCTCTATTAAAGTCTGATGTCACACAAAGGTTATGAGAGATATTGTTTCTGGGAGTCTTCTGTAGCACACAGTAAGCCATGCCAGTGTGAGAAGTTGTCATCTCTTGCACGGGTTAATGACACCCTCAATATCTACCCCTCTCACCTGCTGATGCTCTCTCCTATGCCCTCAAAATCACATCTAATATTTCTGAGAACTGTTCATAGCTCCTATGGATCTGGTGGGGTTTTCATCAGTGTATCAACTCAATGCAGTTCCTTGGGCCAGCTCTAAGCAAGATCAAGAACAGGATAATGTAGTGATCCGACAGATTTTCTTCATATAGCCAGTAAAAAAGAATTCTGAAAATCTATGCACATATTTTAAAATAACATCTAAATGTTTAAACATCTAAATAACCTAAGTTTGCACAGTTGAAAGGGGACATAATTTCTAATTCTCTGATCCATATTTATTAGAATCTCAGGACTGCAGGTTTCACTGAGTCTATGGAAGATTAGAAAAGGTAGGGCCTGTGGATGAACTAATCAACCCAGGATGACTTTCTGTAGACAAGTCTGACTTCGTTTTTCAGGCAAATATGAAGACAGTTCTAGTGACACCAGTCCATCTTCTGAAAGCTAAAAGGAACAGATAAATACAGCAGAGCCTTGTCACGTGCTTGGGCCTTGGATGAATGGGGCAGAAGAAAGGAGAACTGGCAGGCAACAGCCATGTTCAGAGACAGATCAGTTTCAGAAAGAGCTGGAAGTTGAGGAATTGAAAATTGAATCCCCTCAAACACTATGTCCTGGGCAGTCTTGGTGCCCAATTTGGAGTGCTGAGAAAAAAACGACTTTAATTCCTCTCAGAACATATCTAACAAGATACAGATTTAAAATGGTATTTCTACACAAAACTCCCGCTGACTGCATTTCTTTGAAGGATCCTCAGCCTTTGGAAGTATCCCAAAACAGGTATCAAGCTCTCTTCATCAAAATGAAGGGTCAACAATAAGAGATTACAGTCTCGTTTGTGCAGCCAACCTCATGCAGCGAACCTCATGTAGCGGTAGTTCTGGCGACCGATTTATGGGGTCTACATTTGCTCTAGTCCCTAAACTTCTCACTTTTATTTTCGCTGTTCGTACTTGACCATCTTTTAGTGTGTGTTTGAGCTCGTCTTAGTCACCTGTCACCTTGAAGTTCCTCGGTTCCACCCCATGTCCTTATTGAGTCTTATGCAAAGGCTGATATCTTTTTTAGTGCCAGAAGTGGTAAGCTGTCGAAAAGAAAGGGAGCAAACTACAACTTCCAAGGCCATGATGTTGTGCCAACAGAGGAGCTGCTTATGCAAGGTACTGTGAACTTATACGCGGTAAGACAGGGAGAAGTGTAGCGTCACACTGAGGATACACTTGGAAAACCTTTCTCTTCTAATGTTTCTGAGGACAAAGTCTGGAAGTAAATTAGTGACAAGGGGAAAAAAAAAAACAGATAAAAAGAAGACAACTTTATTAGGCGATTTCTCTTCTTTCTGAGGAGCTTTCTCTTCTTTGTGAGGAGGACTCTGGTCCTTTCAGAGGAAGCTCCAAGTCATTCGAAGATTTCCAGCGCCTTCCAGCTGCTGCAAATTGATCCCACGGTGGGCGCTCTGGAAAGCATCTTGGGGGTCGAATGGGTCTCAGGCCGCTCCTGATCAAGGTCGTCCGATCCATTTGCTAAGAGGACAATCTTCCCAAGGCACCCCTTAGAAGCAGGTGTGTGTTCCCCTCCAAAGAGCCCACCACCTGGCTGCGGCCCATCTGCATGTGTGCCCCTGCTACCAGGTAACGCTGGGTGCTTCCGAAGGTACTGCTGCGGGGGCAGCGGGGCCTTTGAGACGCAGTCACTGGGGAAGAAGCGAGGACGCGGCTGGATGCCGGCGGCACGCGAGCAGATGCCGGCGCACCCACAAACACACGCCGGTTCCAGGTGCGGGGAGGACGGGGTAGGGGAGGGGGGCGGCCTTACCAGATCAATGAACGTCAGGAATTTCCAGCTCCCTCCGTAGGTCTGATGCGAGGGCATTTCGATGGCCTTGTAGTTGCACAGGATAGAGCAGTAGGACAGCAGGATGGCCACCCGCAGCACCTGGCAGGGGACAAGCGCCATGTTCTCCAAAGGCCTGGGCGGCTGGGAGGACGGCGCCGGGCGCGGGCGGGCGCCGTGGGAACCCCGGGCGGGGCTGGGCGGGAGGAGGCGGGGCGCGCCCCGCGGGACCGACGCGAGCGCGAGCGCGCGGGCGACCGCGCGGGCGGGGCGGCGTATGCGGGCTCCGGCGGCGGCCGGGCGGGTGGCGTGGCGTCAGCTCTTTCGTCATCTCCGTCATTCTGCTGCTGCCTTCGCCAGCCCTGGAGACCTGGCCGGGGACACCCCCTCGGAGTTCCCGGAGCGGGTGGGCGGCCTCCGAGGGCGGCCAGGGCTCGGGGAGCGCTCATGGGGCTCCGGGAACCGTGGCCCACGCGTCTGCCGGGCGAAGACGGAGCGCGGCCCTGGCTGGGCGGGCGCGGGGCCGGGCACCAGGGCCTGGAAACCGACTCGGAAGGAGGGGACCCCAGTGTGGACCAACGGTCCAGCTCGGGGACTCGCACGTAGGGTGTAAACCCTCGCGCACCGCGCATCCCACCCGCCTTCTGTGACTTGCTTGCGTTTGGACCCAGTTGGAATTTTAGTGTTAGACTACCGTTAATCATTATGAAATTCCCCTGTTAATTCTATTCCAGTGGGCAGACTGCCCTGCCCTTTTCTACTGAAGGTTTATATTAATAAATATCTTGTCGATATATAACAAGACAGACTGGGCAAAAAGTTTATAAATAAAATGTTATAAAGCAAGCATGTCAGACAATAGTTTTATGCGTTAAGGGCAAATTATACTGAGTCTAGATGTAAAATTCCTGTATGTAATTTAATCTTTTGAGAGTTAAACTGGTTTTGTCCTTTTCCTTATTTTATTATTTTTTTTATACTACAATGCCAGGTCTTAATAGAAGGAAAATAAATATAAACTGGATTCCCTCTGCCTTCCAGTAAATGCTGTCACACTGAAGTTGCTGCAGTCCATGGGCAGCGTCACATTTCAGCTAACCAGATGCAGCATCAGATTATGAAAAGACAACATAGGAATTTCCTGTTGGTACATTTAAAACAGGTGTCCTCTGCAAATAGTCTTTGAGTCAGAGAATGTGGAGTCGGGGCAGGATGAGCAGAGTGCCAGAGGTAAAGTAGCAACTCATGAATGCTTTACTGAATTTTTCCAGCCGAGCTCTTAACCCAGAGAAAACCAGTATATATTTTCTAAATGGCCTTATAATTATGCTAATAGAAATTATAGTGTTCCCCAAATCAAGATAATTCCAAGAAGATTCTACTAGCATAAAACTATTAATTATTGAGAAAGCCTGATTTTATCTTCATGTAGAAGTTGGGTGCATTTTTAAAAAATTGTGTGTCCATGCTCCATGGTCAGAAAATTGCAAAATTAAAAGCAGATCTACTGAAAAGCTAAGTAAGTCCCTAATAAAGATTTTTAATCACTATAAATACACTGTAATGACTGCATGTTTAGTTGAGAAAGCCACTTTTCAGAGATTATTTGTAGCTCAAAAACCAAAGAAATCACCCTTTGGCAAAATAACGTGTATACTTGTTCACAGACGTGTTTGTTATGGACTGAGTCTCCAAGGAGAGCTCTTTTGCTTTAGAGGGCAGTTGGGAAGATTAGGAAACAGGTAGAAATCACTCTTTTTCCCTATATTTGATGCTCATTACAGATTTTTTAAGCTATATAAATTTATTTATTTTAATTGGAGGCTAATTATAGTATTGTATTGGTTTTGCCATACATCAACATGAATCCGACACCGGTGTACATGAGTTCCCAATCCTGAAACCCCCTCCCACCGCCCTCCCCATACCATCCCCCTGGGTCATCCCAGTGCACTAGCCCCAAGCATCCTGTATCCTGCATCAAACCTGGACTGGCAATCCTTTTCACATATGATAATATACATGTTTCAAAGCCATTCTCCCAAATCATGCCACCCTCACCCTATCCCACAGAGTCCAAAAGACTGTTCTATACATCTGTGTCTCTTTTGCTGTCTCGCATACAGGGCTATCATTACCATCTTTCTAAATTCCATATATATGCGTTAGTATACTGTATTGGTGTTTTTCTTTCTGACTTACTTCACTCTGTATAATCGGCTCCAGTTGATCCATTTCATTAGAACTGATTCAAATCTATTCTTTTTAACAGCTGAGTAATACTCCATTGTGTATTTGTACCACAGCTTTCTTATCCGTTCATCTGCTGATGGACATCTAGGTTGTTTCCATGTCCTGGCTATTATAAACAGTGCTGCAGTGAACATTGGGGTACACATGTCTCTTTCAATTCTGGTTTCCTCAAGTGTGTATGCTCAGCAGTGGGACTGCTGGCTCATAAGGCAGTTCTATTTCCAGTTTTTTAAGGAATCTCCACACTGTTCTCCATAGTGGCTGTACTAGTTTGCATTCCCACCAACAGTGTAAGAGGGTTCCCTTTTCTCCACACCCTCTCCAGCATTTATTGTCTGTGTACTTTTCTAAGAATTTGTCCATTTCTTCCAAGTTGTCCATTTTATTGGCATATAATTTCTGATAGTAGTTTCTTATGATCCTTTGTATATCTGTGTTGTCTATTGTGATCTCTCCATTTTCACTTCTAATTTTATTGATTTGATTTTTCTCCCTTTGTTTCTTGATGAGTGGCTAACGGTTTGTCAATTTTATTTATCCTCTCAAAGAACCAGCTTTTGGCTTTGTTGATTTTTGCTATGGTCTCTTTTGTTTCTTTTGCATTTATTTCTGCCCTAATTTTTAAAATTTCTTTCCTTCTACTAACCTTCTACTAACCCTGGGGTTCTTCATTTCTTCCTTTTCTAGTTGCTTTAGGTGTAGAATTAAGTTATTTATTTGACTTTTTTCTTGCTATGAACCTTCCCCTTAGCACTGCTTTTACAGTGTCCCACTGGGTTGTTGTGTTTTCATTTTTCAGAGAAGGCAATGTTTTCATTTTTATTCATTTCTATGCATATTTTGATTTCTTCTGTGATTTGTTGGTTATTCAGCAGTGTGTTGTTCAGCCTCCATATGTTGGAATTTTTAATAGTTTTTCTCCTGTAATTGAAATCTAATCTTACTGCCTTGTGGTCAGAAAAGATGCTTGGAATGATTTCAATTTTTTTGAATTAATGAGATCCTTGCTGGGTATAGTAATCTGGGCTGTAGGTTATTTTCTTGCATCACTTTACATATGTCCTGCCATTCTTGCTTTAGATATGAAATATGGTGCCAGTGCCGTTCATTAGCCAGACTGTTTTTTTGCTATTAATCAGGAAGGGTTGTTACTTACAGGCAAGAAGAGCAGCAGCAACTAGGAGCTGTGCTGATGTAGCTGATGGAAACAGTTAAGTTTCAGGTTTAAAAATGGACTCTATTTGCTATAGAGAGCTCTACTAAGTTATGAGATTTCTGAACATCAAAGGGAATCACTGAAAAGCTTCAGAAAGGGTAGTGTTGAGACTAGGCACAAGTTACTGGCTAAATCTCACACAGATCTGAAGCACCTTCCAACTCCTGGAGATCTCTCGGTAAATTTGCCAAAGCTACTCATCTTGCCAGGAATGCTCTTGATGTGAGTATATCCAGACCACCACATCTGGCAGCACATCACCTTCCCAGTCCCTCTTCATCATGTAAGATGTCATTTTCCTGCTGTCAGCAATCCATGCGGATGGCTCACTGGCGATTCACGATTCACATCCTACCTATGCTCGTTATTTCCTTCTCAACAACTGCCTCCTCTGCAACGTCCCCACTGTCTAGAAGCATCACCAGTCTACTGTGTTAGGAGAACCAGATGGCCTGGGGGTGCCAGTCTCTTTGCTGTTGTTTAGTTGCTAAGTCGTATCCAACTCTTTTGTGACTCTGTGGCCTGTAGCCCGCCAGGCTACTCTGTCCATGGAATTATCCAGGCAAGAATACTAGAGTGGATTGTCACTTCCTTCTCCAGGGGACCTTCCCAACTCAGAGAATCCCCACTGTCTGGAAGCATCACCTGTCTACTGTGTTAGGAGAACCAGATGGCCTGGGGGTGCCAGTCTCTTTGCTGTTGTTTAGTTGCTAAGTCGTATCCAACTCTTTTGTGACTCTGTGGCCTGTAGCCCGCCAGGCTACTCTGTCCATGGAATTATCCAGGCAAGAATACTAGAGTGGATTGTCACTTCCTTCTCCAGGGGACCTTCCCAACTCAGAGATGGAACCCTATCTCCTTCATTGCAGGCAGAATCTTTACCACTGAGTCATCAGGGAAGCCCACAGTCTCTTAATGGTGTCAAAATATCCCTGGAAGTGTGGCGCATTGAAGGTAATCCACTTACCAGAATTATTCTTGCAAAGGAAACTGACTGTGTTGTTAGAAGAAATGTTCCTGTGAACTGCTTTGATGGATGGGTGAATGAACGGTAAGAGAACTTTCTAAACACATTTTAGAATGACAGCAGATCATTGCTAAATTTCCTCTCCCCAGTGGGTGTCAGGGTAATTGCAGAGCTTTTGTTTTTCTGAGTAGACCATATACAGGAGTTTGGAACTCAAAATCTCTTGTTCTGGGCAGTAGAAAAGAGGCAGACCTCCATCACCAAGAAGTCTTTTTTCCTGCCACAGTCTTCAGCCTCTAGTCTAAATAAATGTTCAACAGATATTTTAAGAATATTTCAGAGATCTTAAACCCAAATCATTCAGAGACCAGGCATCTATATAAGTAAAGCTAGATGTAAGATAATAGGGTAAAATTGTATGTATGAAAAATGAGTAAATGGCCAACATGGGTGCGTTTTAGTTCAAATTTTTGAAAGTTAAGTCAGCCAAAACAACACCACCATCACCACACTGGTATGGTAACCATTTGCTAGGGTCACTCAGCTGGAGTCAGCTAGAAGCCTGCAGGTTGGGACTTTGAAAGAAGGTCATGTCACATCTTAAGCAGGATATCCAAAAACTCTCTCAAGCCTGCTTTAGAATCATCCCCCATCTGCCTCCTCCTCGGTAAGGGTTGAGATTACTTTGGCATCCCTGTTCCTTGAAGGGAAACACAAAGTCAGGTCAAAAGGACATATGTACGCTGTCCGTTAAAGAATGACTTCCACCTTCACGTCACTGGCCAGGGCACTTCCATGTGGCCAAAGCTCGGAAAAGCAGCCTCCAGTATGGGCCTTTTTATAACTATTAAAAAAAATTTTTACACAGATTTTATTAAATTCACAAATGAAAAACACTGTTTAAAAAGAAAAGATGGTGAGTTGAAACCTTGTCTTCATCCCAGCTGGGCTTGCCTTGCCCTGGGAGCCCTGGCTCTCACTGAGCCCTTCCTTGCTTTTCTGCCCCTGAGTGGCCTCCACTTATCCTCCGTGGCAGCTGTCAGCCTCCCCTTGTCGGCCAGGTGAGACTAGAACCGCTGATCTGGTCTCAAGGTTAGGAATGGCTGCACCAACGTACCTGGGCTGGACGCCTGGTGAAACGAGACACACAGCTCTCCACCCAGAAAAGCAGCCTCCATCTAGGTCAGGCCCCACTCAGGGCTCCATTTGTAAGAAAGGGGCGGGGAAATGTTACAGGTTGAAATATGTCCTCCAAGAAAATATGTGAAAGCTCTAATTGCCTGGACCTTGGAAAGTGGCCTTCTCTGGAAACAGAGTTATTGCAGATGTCATTAGTTAAGGTGACATCATCCCAGTGGATCCTTAATCCAACATGGTATCCTTATAAGGAGACAGAGACACACAGAGAATGCCACCGGAAGATGGAGGCAGAGATTGGAGTCGTGACAAGCCAGGGAATACCAGGGACTGCAGATTGTCGCCAGAAAGTGGGAGAGGCTCTGAACCAGTTCTGCCCACAGATCTCAGAAGGAACCAGCCCTGCCAACACCTCCATTTCTAGCCTCCAGATTCTGAGACAGTAAATTTGTTAACTGTTTTAAGCCATCCAGTTTGCAGTACTTTGTCAATGACACCTCCAGACACTAATATAAGGAGGAAACAGACATATTGGGAGACCTCTAATGGTTCCTCCCCCTCCCAACATCCAGTTCAGCTCAGTTCAGTCACTCAGTCGTATCCGACTCTTTGCGACCCCATGTATCACAGCACGCCAGGCCTCTCTGTCCATCACCAACTCCCGGAGTTCACTCAGACACACGTCCATCGAGTCCGTGATGCCATACAGCCATCTCATCCTCTGTCCCCTTCTCCTCCTGCCCCCAATCCCTCCCAGCATCAGAGTCTTTTCCAATGAGTCAACTTTTCGCATGAGGTGGCCAAAGTGCTGGAATTTCAGCTTTAGCATCATTCCTTCCAAAGAACTCCCAGGGCTGATCTCCTTTAGAATGGACTGATTAGATCTCCTTGTAGTCTAACTAGTAGTCAAATTACAGGAATCCATTATCTCAATTCTGAGCCTTTGTTTTTATTTCTACTGCTTTTGCCTTAGTGCATAAAGCACTAGAAGTGGCCTGTGATTGTTCTTCTTACCACCATCCTTGCACCTTCACCACTCCTTACCATGGCCACTAGAATTATCTTGGAACAATAGCTTCAATTATATCATTCTTTGTCTCAGAAACAGTCGGTGGCTCCCCATGGCCTACAACCAACCGACTCCCTTGACTTGGTGTTCAATCTCTTCCATTTATCTGACCTTAATGCAGTGTTTCAAATTCAGTTATTGTACCTTTTAAAATAATTATATATTTTGTTATCATAGGAACACCCCCAAAACTCAACATTCACTCTTCCATGCCCCTTAAGCACTAATGATTCATGTCATTTTCTCCATCTTTCAAATTTCTACTCATCTCTGGCAAAAATTCTCTAATAATGCCTATATTTGCAAATATTTTGCCAACTAGGGAGCACTTTCACATTAAAAGTCATCTTTTCCTGATGGGGCAGCCTATGAGCCTCCGAAACAACCACCATTACCCTCATAAGGGGTTGCCTTGAGATGCCCTTCAGGTGGAAGTAAGCAACTTGAAGGGGGTGTAGTTGCCAAAGAATACTCCCTGTCTTTTGTAAGATGGAAAATGTATTTCCCAATAGTTTGAAATTACGTGAAACAGATAATTAAACCATAAACTTGGGTCCCAAACTCTTTGTCCATAGAAGGTAAGACATTGGGCAAGATGGTAGCATCTACAGGAGGGCAATATCAAAGAAATGTGGAATGCAGGGATGGTGGGATGCATTATTCCTCTTACCATATTAAGGAACTTTTCCCCATAGTTAAGGGCAGCTAAACGTTTGCAGTCCACTTACTAGCCCTCTGTGTTAGTGATATTCAGAGCTAGTTAAAAGTTCATTTTAGAACAGGCTCCCCATGGCCTACAACCAACCGACTCCCTTGACTTGGTGTTCAATCTCTTCCATTTATCTGACCTTAATGCAGTGTTTCAACTTCAGTTATTGTACCTTTTAAAATAATTATATATTTTGTTATCATAGGAACACCCCCAAAACTCAACATTCACTCTTCCATGCCCCTTAAGCACTAATGATTCATGTCATTTTCTCCATCTTTCAAATTTCTACTCATCTCTGGCAAAAATTCTCTAATAATGCCTATATTTGCAAATATTTTGCCAACTAGGGAGCACTTTCACATTAAAAGTCATCTTTTCCTGATGGGGCAGCCTATGAGCCTCCGAAACAACCACCATTACCCTCATAAGGGGTTGCCTTGAGATGCCCTTCAGGTGGAAGTAAGCAACTTGAAGGGGGTGTAGTTGCCAAAGAATACTCCCTGTCTTTTGTAAGATGGAAAATGTATTTCCCAATAGTTTGAAATTACGTGAAACAGATAATTAAACCATAAACTTGGGTCCCAAACTCTTTGTCCATAGAAGGTAAGACATTGGGCAAGATGGTAGCATCTACAGGAGGGCAATATCAAAGAAATGTGGAATGCAGGGATGGTGGGATGCATTATTCCTCTTACCATTTAAGGAACTTTTCCCCATAGTTAAGGGCAGTTAAACGTTTGCAGTCCACTTACTAGCCCTCTGTGTTAGTGATATTCAGAGCTAGTTAAAAGTTCATTTTAGAACCTAGTGTAATAAACATCCAACACTAAAGAGGAGTTAGACAAAATTAAACAATTTTGTTTTCATTTTGTTTTCAGGAAACATATGATTTACCTTGAGAGATGGCAGTGTCAAGCAGTCCTGCCAAGTGCCAGAAAGCCAGTTTAAATTATCTGTGAAACTGGCCAATTGAGATCAGAGAGAACCTCATCTTCCCTTGTCCCAAGGGAAGACTGGTAGCCAAGCAGATATGCTGGAACTCAGGCTAGTTTGGACACCTCATCTCCCATCCCAAGAGCTGAGCATCCACTTTGCCTTCCTCTCAAAACTTCATGTGTCCAGACTTCCCTAGCAAGCCCATGGTTAAGACTTCACCAGGGGTGTGGTTAAGACTTCACTACTGGGTGTGGGTTCTGTCCCTGGTTGGAGAGCTATGATTCCACATGCCCTGGGGCCCAAAAGCCAAAACATAAAACAGAAGCAATATTGTAATAAATTCAAGAAAATACTTTTAAAAGTGGACCACATTAAAAAAAACTTTAATGAAAAAATTTCATTTGTCAAAAAAAGTTGGTGAATTACTCACTTCACTGACAGCTGGACTCTGAACACAGAAGAACACACCCAAAAGGGTGTTTGGAAATTCACCTGGGAATGCAATAATGTATCTGGACTAAGCCATAATTCTATGGAAAGTCAGAATCTGCTGAAAGGACTTTTGAGAAATGCTGCAATAGTACAGCCCCTACCACCGCCATCCATATTTTTCCTGTTTCACTGTATATAGGATGATTAAAGCTTCAGTAACCATTTGTTAAGTTCGAAGATAAGAAGCAGAAAATCTCAGAGCCCTTTGCCCTGACATCTTTAACCTGCTGAACCTATGCCAGCTGTGGCCTCCTTGCAGACTTCTTGTGATGGAGAAAAATAACTCCCTGTATTGTTTAAAGCAATGTAGAAAAGTGTTCTGTTACTGCAGCTAAATGATGATACCAGGAGATACTTGTGATTTCCTGGCAGGCTTCAAAAAGTGCTGAGTCATAGGATAGTAGGCTAGCACTAAGGAGACTGGGGTTCTAATGCATCTATTTTTTGTTTAATAAACATTCACATAACACTTACTGTGGACCAGGCTCTGATCTAAGAACTTTGTAAACATTAACTCTTATCCTCACTGAGAAGGGTTACTATTATTATCTGCATTTTACATAAAAGGAAGTGGAGTCATAGAGAAAATTAGGTAAACTGCCTAAAGTCACACAACCAGAGAATGGCAGAGCTGGGAAATAAAAACAGGTGTTTGGGGTTTTTAAGCACAACACCATACCGATGCTGCCAGTCAGTGCATCTCAGGCCCCAGTGTAATTCCTCTTCTGGTTCCGATGAGCCATGTGCTTTGGGTTGCATTTTCTCATGTTACAGTTCCCACCACCTGCACAGGCAGCTGCTTGCTCCACCCACACTAACATCTGATGGAGAACATATCATATGAGGTAGAAACAACATCTGTATCTGAGCATCTTCGTGGACATTATTGTCTGATTCATGATGATGAGAAATGTTCAGGTAAGAATTTCCTGAGCCACAAATCATTTTATAATAATTTTCATAGGTCCCATTACTGACAGTCTTTTAGTTATCATTTCATGGCACCTGAGTCATTTGAAGTTATCCTTTAAAAACTTGAATTATTTTGTTTAAATGAATGCATTTCTCCATTATCCCTTTCCTATAAACTACATTTCATCACCAGATTCATCCAATAATTATATTGTTTCTTTTATTTTTCAGAATTGCATAATGATACTCCTTTACCTTTTACTTAAACTGATAGATTATCTTTTTCAACATACTCTTTTCTTCCACCTTAATATGTATTGGAAAATATACACTGTGGAAAATAGTATAGAGATTCTTCAAAAAAAAAAAAAAAAAAGAATTACCATATGATCCAGCGACTGCACTGCTGAGTATTTATCTGAAGGAAACAGAAATGTTAATTGCAAAAGATTTATGCACCTCCATGTTCACTACAACATTATTTACAATAGCCAAGATATGGAACCAACCTAAGTATCTATCAACAGATGAATGGATAAAGAGGATAGAATACTACTCAGCAATAGAAAAGAATAAAGAATAAAACTTTTCCATTTGTGATAATGTGAATGGACCTGGAAATTATCATACTAAGCCAAGTAAATCAAACAAAGACAAATATCATATGATACTATATGTAGAATCTAAAGAAAAGACAAATCAAGTGAACAAGTATAACAAAACAAATAGTTATAGATACAGCAAACAAAGAGATGATTGCCAGACAGGAGTGAAAGAAATAGGTAAGAGAGATTAAGAAGTACAAACTTCTTGTTATCAAATAAATTGGTTACAGATATGAAATGTACAAAAACAAATAGTTATAGATACAGCAAACAAAGAGATGATTGCCAGACAGGAGTGAAAGAAATAGGTAAGAGAGATTAAGAAGTACAAACTTCTGGTTATCAAATAAATTGGTTACAGATATGAAATGTACACTGGGAAATATAGTCAATAATTGTGTAATATCTTTGTATGATGTCATAATTAGACATCATAACTAGATATTATGGTGATCAGTTTGAAATGTATAGAAATGTTGAATCACTGTGTTGTGAGACAGAAACCAACATAGGGTAGGTCAATTATTCTTCAAAAACAAACTCATTTATAGCAAAAGAGGTCAGATTTATGGTTAGCAGAGATGGGGGTTTAGGAGAGGGAAACATCATAACTAGATATTATGGTGATCAGTTTGAAATGTATAGAAATGTTGAATCACTGTGTTGTGAGACAGAAACCAACATAGGGTAGGTCAATTATTCTTCAAAAACAAACTCATTTATAGCAAAAGAGGTCAGATTTATGGTTAGCAGAGATGGGGGTTTAGGAGAGGGAAATTGAATGAAGGTGGTCAAAAAGTATAAATCTCCAGTAATAAGAGGACTAATCACTGAAGATATGATATACAACATGACAAATATAATTAATATTGCTGCATGTTATACATGGAAATTGTGAAAAGAGTAAACTCCAAGAGTTCTCATTAGGAGAAAAAAATTTTTCTCCAGTTCTTTATTTTTGTATCTTTATGACATGATGGATGTTCACTAAACTTACTGTGATAATCATTTTGTGATGTATGTAAATCAAATAACGGTACTATACATCCTAAACTTACAGAGTGCTACATGTCGATTATATCTCAGTAAAACTGAAAGAAAAAATATATATATTGGCAGACAGATATCTTTATATAGACAGTCAGAATGATGGAATCTTCTATTTGGTGAAAAGGTAGAGATCAACTAGTCTAAGCCCCTTATTTCATAGATGAGGGAACTGAAGCTGAGGAGGGTTAAATGACTTTTTAAATGTAATTTTTTATTTTTATTTTGTTTAACTGAATAGATTTTGCACGATGGAGAA
>SJYC01005014.1:0-36351 GCA_006408675.1 Madoqua kirkii | reverse complement strand
AACCCAAAGTGGAATTTATTCTAGAAATACAAAGATGATGTGACTTTAAAAATCAATCAATATAATACACCATATTAATAAGAATTTTCTCTTTTCATAAAGAAAAATCATGATTATATCAACAGACATAGAAAAAAAAAACTTTGACAGAATTCACAATATCTCATGCTAAAAAGAAAAAAAGACACTCAATAAAGATAGATAAAGCTTTTTTCCTAATTCCTGGAAGAAGACAAGAAAGTCTATTCTTACTTGTTCTACTCAGTACTATACTGGAATTCTAGCCTCTTCCATTTGGCTGGAAAAGGCAATAAAGGCACCCAAATTGGACAAAAAAGAGGAAAACTTATTCCTGTTCACATATATCTATATCTTGGATATAGCCATAGATCTCTTAGATGTGTATAAGAGACAGAACATATGGTATATGCTATTTATTTAGGTTATTATTATTTAGTTCAGTGTGTTTTTCATTGCAAGTTTTATATTTTTATATTTTTCATTGCAAGTGTTTTATATTTTTAATTGTAAGTCTCATACTTTCTGCTATAATTTCTTCCAAAGTTTTTCTTCTTTTTGAAACTATTGTAAAGGAACCATTTTCTTAGTTTCATCTTTCAGTTGTTCATTGCAAGTTACAGAAATGAGACTAATTTCATTTTGGTCTTCCATTTTGCAACTTTCCTGAAATAACTTTTCACCTCTAACACCTCTAACTTTTTTGTAAATTATTTAAGAGATCTATGGCTATATCCAAGATATAGATATATGTGAACAGGAATAAGTTTTCCTCTTTTTTGTCCAATTTGGGTGCCTTTATTGCCTTTTCCAGCCAAATGGAAGAGGCTAGAATTCCAGTATAGTACTGAGTAGAACAAGTAAGAATAGACTTTCTTGTCTTCTTCCAGGAATTAGGAAAAAAGCTTTATCTATCTTTATTGAGTGTCTTTTTTTCTTTTTAGCATGAGATATTGTGAATTCTGTCAAAGTTTTTTTTTTCTATGTCTGTTGATATAATCATGATTTTTCTTTATGAAAAGAGAAAATTCTTATTAATATGGTGTATTATATTGATTGATTTTTAAAGTCACATCATCTTTGTATTTCTAGAATAAATTCCACTTTGGGTTTGTGAAGAATACTTTTAATAGGCTCTTGTGTTCAATTTACAGTATTTTGTTGAGATTTTTTGCAATCATAAAATATATTGGTCTGAAGTTTCCTCTGTCTTCTTTATTGGGCTTTGACATCAGGACAATGCTTGCCTCTGGCTTCTCTGGCTGCTTGGTAAATAATCCACTCACTAATTCAGGAAACATGGGTTTGATCCTTGGGTCAGAAGGATGCCCTGGAAAAAAAATGAAAATGCATTCCAGTATTCTTGCCTGGGAAATCTCATGGACAGAGGAACTTGGCAGGCTACAGTTCATGAGGTCTTGAAAGAGTTGGACAGACTTAGTCACTAAACTATGCTTGCCTTGTGGGATGGATTGCAAAGTGTTCTCACTCTGACTAGATCATGGGATGTCTAGATACTTGGTTAAACATTTTGGGGGTGTGTCTGTAGCATGTTTCTGGATAAAAGTTGTATTAGAATTTGTTTACTCAGTAAAGCAGTTGTCCTCCTTAGTGTTAGTGTGCTTTATCCCACCTCTTGACAACCTGTAAAGATAGAGGAAAGAAGACATTGCCTCTTTCTGTTTGGTTGTTTGAACTGGTCCATCAACCTCTTCTTACACTCAGTGTTTCTGTTTCTCAGGCACTCAAATTTAGTTTGGAATCTACATCTTTGGCTACCCTGGTTCTCAGACTTTCTAATTCACTGTGAATTACACTACTGTCTTTTGCGTGTCTCTATTTTGCAGACAGCAAATCATGGGATTTCTTAACCTTCATAGTTGCATTAGTCAATTCCCCAAAATAACTACATTCCAGTATACGTCTTTCTAGTCTGTTTCTCTAGAGAAACCTACTGAAAGATCACATTGTATGGTTTTGTAATTAGTAAGAATATATTGCATGTTAGATAAACATTCATTTAATTTTGCCTTTGAATGGCTAAAATCAACCAAAAATGTTTCAAAACTAGTGGATTCATTTTGGATTCTCCAAATATAGGTCTTGAGAAAGTATTGGTTATAAGTAGATTGTTTGGAAGGTGATGCCAGAAAAAAATTTTGAGGGAATGGGCAAAGCAAGAAAGGGGGAAAGCCAAGGAAATGTATATGTATAAGTCAACTGGCATTTAATCCCACTAGATGGCCTCTGATAAACCTTGTGGAACATATCTAGAGTTACATTAAAGGGTGAGGCTATTGGGGTATTTACCCACTATCCCTCATTACACATTTTTAGTATTGTCCCTTGTGCATTAATTCCTTGGCATAGGTGAACTACTTGGTTATCAGGCAGAGCATACTCTAAAGACCAATTACATTCTCAGAGTAACTGGATATTGACAGCTTATATGGGAATAGCCTGTGATAAAAACAAAGGGAAATGGAGAGGGGGTGCTAATGACATTTTGAAGCTTTGGTATTATAAGAATAGGAATATTCAATATTACAAATAAGAAATGATACTTTCCTTTTGAAGAATTTTCCCTCAGTGGCATCTAAATGTTATCTATAAAATTATAAGAGACCTTGACAATGTAATTAAAGTTAATTTGCTTCTGATTATAAAACTAGTTCAGGAGGTTCTTGCTAGATCAATGCTAAAGTTCACCATGTGAGAAGAGTGAATGCAATTAAAATGATATTGACACTTCAGTTTAATTACATAACACAAATGCTTCCATCAGATAACACAAAGCTTTACAGTGATGTACAAATAGTTCTAACATTTCTATTTCATAAAGAAAGCTTTAAATTGCATTACCAAACTAAAGTTGAAAGATCTTTAATTGCAATATTTAAAAAGTGATATTTTGTTGTATGGTTAACACAAAAATATTTGTTTTTGCCACTGGAATAAGAATTATAACCACTGTTGTACTGAAAGATTTAAGAAAAAATAACGCATCTTTTTAACACAGATATCAAGTAAATGTGACGGCAAATAATCACCTTCAAGAGATAATTTACCCCACAAAGTTTAATATTCCATTTTTAAAAGGCTATGTATTTTATCCCTCTTATATCTCTATATATTTGATTCTCATGAGAGTATTTTTTGTATGGGATATCTTTCCGTTTCTTTGAGTCATCTTTAGTTTCCTTTATTGTAGCTCTCGTTTAAGTCTTTCACTTCCTTGGTAAGGTTTATTCCTAAGTATTTTATTTTCTGATGCAATAGAAACCATGAATACTTAAAACAACTAATCCAACTTGAAATTTCCTAGCAAGACAGGCTAGGCTTCCTGGGAATGGATTCCACAAGGAAGGAAATGCCAGCCAATGGGCGAGTCACGTCCCCTGCCAGAGCACGTCTCCTCTCACTAGCACTGC
The DNA here is from genome assembly GCA_006408675.1 of Madoqua kirkii. Lineage (NCBI taxonomy): Eukaryota > Metazoa > Chordata > Mammalia > Artiodactyla > Bovidae > Madoqua > Madoqua kirkii. Next base: position 32,902 of record SJYC01005014.1, on the reverse strand, counting down.
GATCACACATGTTTCACAATCCCCACATCTGCTCCGCTAGTGGTTTCAAAGTGGGAGTACCGAAGACAGTCAGAACGACTTGCTGATACAGAGAGAAACCAAATCCAGGCCTGGAATGCCGGGGAGTGAGGATGGGGAATGACTTTGTCATCATCAGTCTGTTTCTCTTTCTTTAGAAGGTCAAGGTGGCTGTGTCAAGGAAAGCCTAGAAGGTGGTAATTCTGCCTTTGACTTCAGCCAGTAGATTCGACACACACTCCCCATGGTAGCTGGTTTGTGCTGAACCTGTCACTGCCTCTTCAAAACATTGCTGGTTGCCATGGGAACAGAACAGCACTTACTGAAAGAGCTGCTGGAAATTTCAAGATGTCCAAAACCGTCCCTGTAATGTGTTTTTCTAAGACCTGATTTGAAAGAGAAACAATAGCACAACTTGGCAAAGAAGACAATGGAAGGTGAACGATAAAAAGAATGGCTTGACGCCCTTTGTGGATCCCAGCACACTGTCTGGATTCTGCGCTTTAAAAATCAGTCCCAGGGTGATACTGGCCGAAGCAGATTCCTGATCCACGGGCTCCTGACTTCAGACGTGGCCTTGTTATGGACAGCAAGCCCATTTGCTGTTCTCAGAGTTTAAATCTCCACAGGACAGTGCAGCAGCATAACTGGGAATACACTTGCTAAATGAGCCTCTTGCATGCCTGTCTACCTCCTACTCTCTGAGCTAAAAAAGAGCTCAGCAACCGGGATGATTATATATCTATTTTCTAAATCCACTCTGTGAGGCGGTAACGTGAAATGAAAGATAATGCTTTTCTTTAACCATTGTCAGGTTGGCATACCAGAAGGTGAGATTTTTCATCTCCTTTAATTAATTTTCCAAAAATAGATTCAAAAAAGAGTAGACAAATGAGAATTTTTGAAAAGTCTCTTACGATATAAAAACATGTCAACTGCATCCTTCTATTCTGGCCTTTGGGTTTTGTTTGGGTCGTTCAGAACCAGCGGCCTTGTTCCCTTGGTTTTTCCCATGATTCAAATCACGGAAAAACCTCTGCCTTCTCCATTTCACACGTTGAAATTGCCACCTTTCCTTCCGTTACCCGAGATAGAAACCTTGGAATCAACTTTAATTCCTTCTTCTCCGTCAACCTCCATGTATTAGTCAGCTGAGGCTTTCATAACAAAGTACCATAGACTGGGTGGTTTGAACAACAGGAAATTATTTTCCCATTGGTTCTGGAGTCTGGAAGTCCTAGATCAGAGTGCCAGCATGGATGCATTCTGGTGAGAGTTCTCTTCCTGACTTATGGATAGGCACCTTCTAGCTCTGTTCTCACAGGCAGAGAAAGAGGAGGAGGGCTGGCTCTCTGGTGTCTCTTCTTATAAGAGCACTAATCCCATCATAAGGGGTCTGCCCTCGTGACTTGCCTACCCAAGACCCCCATCTCCAAATACCATTATGTTGGGGGTTAAGACTTCACCATATGAGTTGAGGGGGCACGATGCAGTCCATAAGATCCCCATTTCCATCAGCCATCAAATCTTGTTCATTATCCCAAATATCTACCAGGTTCGTTCTCCCCTCTCCATCACCACTACCACCATCCTAGTTCAGATGCTTATCATCCCTTACTAAGATAATCGCGGTTGTCTCCTAGCTAATCTCTCTGCCCCCTAAGAGTTGCCCTCTGAAATCTACCTTCCATGTGGTAGCTTTGTTTTTTTAAAAGAGACCAGGCATTATGGTCTGGAAGCCAGATATCATGAGAAGGCATAAGTATAAAATGAGAATTCAAGAGGTGGATGGTACTGCTCAGAAAGGATGCTCTGCTTCCTGGAAAGCCCAGCCGTCATCATCCATTTCCACAGCCCCCATTGCTGACTTCCTTGCCCCCCTCCACCTCTGCCCCCCACCACCTCCTGAGTGAGGCCGGAACCAGGCACACCGTCCACTGCACCTGCCACGCAGGAGCCACAGCAGCCCTGGTGCCCAGGTCCACGGGCACACCAGCCTCATGGAGACTGCACCTCCCATCGCGTCTAGGCTCGGATGAAGCTCTGTGTATCAGGACCTGGGATCTGATCTCCCCAGCAGCTTCTCAAGAGGCCTCAATAGGGACTCAAAGCCCCAAGGGATAAACTTTGACCAGTGAGCATCCAGAGCCAGGAGACAATTCTCACCGCTTCCTCTCTCCAGCGTCCTGGCTGAGGCCCAGGGTTTCTGTGCTGCCTCTTCCCAGCTGTCCCAGGTGGGAGAGCACCTGGCTGGGCTTCCCTCAGCCCCTATGTTTGCTTCATCTCCTTCCTGGGCTCCTGGGCCGCCCTCTCCCGTTCACCTGACTGCCCCGGATCACTCCCTCCATATGCACTTCCCTCCCTTCCCACCATCCAGGCCCCACAAGCAAGGTCAAAGTCAGGTACCTCTTTTCTCTGCTTGCACAGAAACCTGAATTATTGAAGCAATTAGCTTTCCTGACTGCTCCCTCGTCGCTTTCCTCTACTGGACTGTGACCTCCGCTGAGAGCAGGGGCCGTGCTTTTCATCTTTGTGATCCCCAGCACCTAGCGCCATGCCCAGAGCCCTCACCAGTGAGGATGGACTAAGCTGACGCGCCCGCTGATGGTCACGCTGTGAGGCCTGGCGTGGTGAACGGGGTTTCTACAGACATGACGATGAAGGAGGGCAGCCCTGTGAAAATACCTAGATGCCAGAGGAGAGGGGATGAGTGTGGCCAGGTTGGTTGGGGCTCCCTTGGAAGGACTTGACAACCAAGCCAGTGAATCTGCATATCTTTTCCATGTGAGGCTTTGAAACCAGGGATTTTTTGAAAGTGAAAAAAGTCGCTCAGTCGTGTGTGACTCTTGGCAACTGCATGGACTGTATAGTCCATGGAAATCTCCAGGCCAGAATACTGGAGTGGGTAGTCTTTCCCTTCTCCAGGGAGTCTTCCCAACCCAGGGATCAAATCCAGGTCTCCCACATTGCAGGCGGATTCTTTACCAGCTGGGCCACCAGGGAAGCCCAAGAATCACTGGAGTGGATAGCCTGTCCCTTCTCCAGTGGATCCTCCCAACCCAGGGGTCGCACCAGGGTCTCCTGCATTGCAGGTGAATTCTTTACCAGCTGAGGTATCAGGGGAGCTAAGAAGTTGCTTTAGAGAGCCGAAATTGTCAGTGATATACAGGGTGAATGGATGGGAGGGGGATACTGACTGGGGAATGGTGAAGCTGGGAATTGCCACGGTAACCAGGAGAATGGGAAAGAGGGATGCTGATGGGAGAGACAGTGGGGGCTGTGTCCCCCGCCTGCAGCAAGCACTTGCAAGTGGAAGGAAATCAGAGTTGGCTTCTAGTAATCAAAACAGGGGTGCTTGGGGGGGGCAGTGAGGGCCAGTGATGGAGACAGGAAAGACAGGAGGCCTCTTTGGTTTGGGGTTGGGAGGAATAACTGAAGGAGTGTCGGAAGCATATTCATGAAAGATCAGACTGTTTGCTGCAACACACACATACACACACATGCATGCGTGTATACATTACATACATACGTACAGAAATGCATCCCCCCACCAGCAACAACTGATGGCCAGGCACGGTGGCCCTTTCGTTATTTTCACCATTGCTTTTATCGTGAGCAACGGGCACAGAAGGAAAACACAAATGCAGAGGGCCGGAGCCATCTGTCCTGCCGATTTCTGCTGGCAGTGGAAGGTGAGTCAGCAGAGGTGAAGGCATCAGCGCCCCGTGTGTTCTGCCTGCAAAGTTCCAGCTCTCTGAGTCCACCAAAAGATTCACACTGTGGGCATATTTTTCTTCAGGCTAAATGATTAAATTCCTTTAGGGACAGATCACGTTATCGGGGCAGGAAAGAAAGCCAAAGAGTAGGGAAGAAACAGTGGAAGTTACATAACAATCGGAAAATTCCTCTTCTACCAAGTTGCCAGTCCTCTGTAAAGGAAGGTGCTCAGAGGCTGCACGGCTAAGAAACTGCTCCTGTTATCGCTGTCATCATCATTTTCACGTCCCAGGCACTTGGGCGCTGCCTGGCCGTGGCTGCTAATTGGCCAGTGAGGGAAGAGCATTCCCGGAGCATCCTCGCAGACGCTGGCACTCAGGGAAAGACGGAAAGTGAAAGTGGCGGTCCCTGTCCTCCAAGGGTGCTGTCTACCATGGGCAGGTCAGACACAGAAATTCACTGAGAAATAAGATCCCAGAGCCATGAGGTACTGAACAGCAGACAGCTAAAGGTGAAAATAACTAACTCTCATAGTGTGCAGGCAACTAGAATTTGTAGGAAGGAGTGTTTGGGGCGCCCAGGAGCAGCATCTGGGGATGGAACCCTCTGGAGAAAGCTCTCACTGCTTCTTCATCAAGTTACTCTGGGTGGGCTTCCCCAAGGTGACGGATCAAGATTTGTATGTAGAAGAGCTGTTAAGGTGAGCGCCTGGATATCACAAAGTGATTCTGAGATGAGTGCAGGGAAGAGCGTTCCAGGAGGGAGAGTGATGGAGGGAAATCCAGCAGCTTCTAAGGCAAGTCCAGGCTTTCTCAGTGGGGCCCTCAAAACATCTGAGGTCCTCAGAACGTCTGCAGAGCTGGTGAATGCAGTCCCTCAGACTCTGAGCTAGTCAGGCACAGGGCCAAACAGTCCCCGTTTGAACCCAGCCCCAGTGATCCTGAGACAGTCTAGGTTTGAGAACCATCTCATCCCCACCCATCTCCTTGATGGCGCTCACGTATTCAGTCACGTACGTATTCATATGTAGGTACCGAGTCTCTTCAGTGTGTCTAGCTCTCTTCTAGGAGCTGGAAATTCAGACATGACAAGAGAGACCAAGTGTCCCTGCCCATCTGGAGCTTGTATCCTAGTGGAGGAGCCAAACCAACAAATATACAATAAATATGCAATATGGTGGTAAGCACTGGGGGGAAGCCAGGCAGGACCGCAACTCGAGGGCTGTTGGATGTCCCAGGCCACGGAGGTCCTCTTTCACCAGTGGCATTTGAACATAAGCCCAGTCCTTCTAACTGCCCTGAGGCTGCTGGCTGGTTTGCCCATTCCCCAGGTTCTTCATCCTCCCAAGTTCATTCATTGAGCAGTATTGAAGGCTTCCTTCTTGTGTGCCAGGTAGATCTCTCCAGCACCCGCTGCCCAGCCTCATCAGGGCTGTTCCCTGAGATTCTCAGCAAGTCCTGTGGTTTTTTACAGTGCTTTCTGATCCTCCAAGTCTCTTCCACATCCCCCTTCCCCTCTACTTCCAATCCATCGCTCTGAATTTCCAATTTCTCAAATCAACATGGTGCTCCAAACATTGCATTCTATAGGTCACACCCTTTAGAAGGCTTGGCAAGGGATCTGCTCTAAACCTAACTGTATAAGGGATTCATGTCACCCCACTGAGTCCTTAACAGCCATACCATGAAGTTGGTAGTCAGCCTGTTTTGACAGGTGGGCATCTGAGGCTCAGAGAGTTCAGGCAACCCCTGTCTAAGGCCACACAGCCAGTGATGGATGGAGTTGGGCGTTCAAACCTGGATCTGAGTCTAAAGCTCCTTGCTTTTTCCCACCAAGTGCAGTGTGAGTTTGTAAAGGGAAAAAAAAAAAAAAAACCAACAGTGCATCTCAGGTTAAGAAGAACCATGACAACTTTGCCATCTGAAGACTCCGAGGAACTGGGAATACACAGCCCTTCAGTTCTAGGGAGGGCGTATGTGTCAACCAGCAGGTTGAGTTGCTAATACGTCGTGACCCTGCCACCCTCCCACGCCACCATGGAATCAGCTAGATAGAATCTAGTAGGGCTGTTACATGACTGCCTCAGACAGGTAGAAGCAAGGGGGAAATGCAGAGAAAAGACAGCAAAATAGAAGGTTGCAAAAAAAAAAACAACCCTAAACTAAACCCCCGTGCATCTGGTTTGGGCTGTTGAAACTCCCAGATGCATGAAAACCAAGCTCGTTAATAAGAAATGCAAAGGTGGCTTAGGTCTGAGGAGCCACCCTGGGCTTATTTACTTCGCGGGAGCCTGCAACAGTGACCCAGGTGGTTTCCAGCTGTGTCTCCACAGGCTCAGCTGCTCCCTCTAGGAACCTGACCTGAGACGAGGAGACGTCCCCTGTCTGGACTCTCCCGACACGCTGCTCTGCCCTGAAATCCAGGACATCCGGGTGACCTGCAGTGTGCAGAGGCAGCTGGCCAGGCCAGGAAGCTGACACCAGGTCCCGGGCCCCTCCCTGGAGGGAGCAGAGGCCTCTCGGGTTGCAGCTGCAGAAAGAGGGAGGAGCCTGGGGGGCCGGGATGGAGGCAGTGGTCTGCACATCACCTCTGTGAGTCATGGCCCAGCAGTATTTTACAGGAGTTGCAAATTCCAGTAAGATCTGATCAGGGCCATCTCTCAAGGGACTCCCGACCAATCGAATGTGCCTCTCACTCCATCTCGGCAGTTCCGAGTCCGCATCCAAGTAGCTTATCTTCCAAACCAGATCCTGAAGGTTTTTTTTTTTTTTTTTCTTGCTTGCATCCCTGGGCTTCCTGGAACCAGGAGGCGTTTCTGCCCTGAAGTTGGAGACGTCTGGCCATAGATAGCCCTTGTTGGCAGACCCTGCGCCTGAGCCTGGCTCCTCATCCACGCTGGGATGTGGTTTCCTTTTCCTGGAGGGTAAACTGGGGATCTTTTGACCCACCTCTCCTCTTCCCCTGCTGTTGGCACCACCCTGACCTGCTCTACAAGGACCAGTAACCAAGACTCATTCAAGACTGCGTGGTGGTGAGCAGAACCCAGGTCAGGCGACTTAGCATAAAACCCAAGCTCCTTCCCAGGGCTTAAAAGATCTGAGCCTGCTCTCTCTCCAAACCCCTCTCCCTCCACGCTCTCCCTCCCTTTCCCCAGCCACGTGGGCCTCCTGCCCTTTCTTTCTTTTCTTTCTGTCTTTGGGTGCCACTGCTTTACCATGTTGTGTTAATTTCTGCTGTTCAGTGAAGTCAGCCAGATGCATATTTACATTCCCTCCCTCTTGGTCCTCCCTGCCACCCCCACCCCACCACGCATCTAGGTCATCACAGAGCACCCAGCTGAGCTTCCTGACCTGTGTAGCAAGTTGCTACACACATCAATCCGCATTTCCCAATTCGTCCCGCCCTGGGTCCACTTGTAAACATGTCCAGATTGTTCACACTTGTAAGCCTTTTGCACTAGCACTGTTCCTTCCTCCCCTCTGCCAGTTCCAAAGCTTGTCAAGTTTCATCTTCACTCCTGCAAGTTCTCAGAGGCAGAAATTCATTTTTCAAAGGTTTTTTTTTTTTTTTTTTTTGCATCGCTGTGTTCCGGGAGCTACAAACTCAAGAGCCTGCGGAACATGTCAGGTAACATAAACAAGGAAGGTGGCCAAGGCTAATAAAAATCATTCAGCTCTCTTGGTCTGGCGTTTGTTTCCCCACTTTTGACAGAGACATGAAAGCAGGGACTAGTTCTGCAGAGTCGGGGATGGGAGCAAGCGGCGGTCCTGCTCGGTTCTGGGAGCAGCGACACGGGGGTGACTGCAGCAAGCCTCCCACCAGCCTATTTGCTGTTTTGCTGAAATCTGGCCCCACGTGGCCAGAGCTCGCCATGTTTTCAAGCAGGTGGTGTCTCCTAATTTTTTAAGGTTAACAATTTTTAAAATTGAAGTGTAGTTGTTTATAATGTTCTGTTTCTGGTGTACAGCAAAGCGATTTATATATACACACACTTTTTCAGATTCTTCTCCATATAGGTTATTAGAGGATATTGAATATAGTTCCCTGTGTTATAAAGTGGGTCTTTGTTGTTTCTCTATTTTATGGACAGTAGTGTGTATCTGTTCCCCTCAAACTCCTAGTTTATCCACCCCACTCCAGCACTCTTGCCTGGAAAATCCCATGGATGGAGGAGCCTGGCAGGCTGCAGTCCATGGGGTTGGTAAGAGCTGGGCAGGACTGAGCGACTTCCCTTTCACGTTTCACTTTCATGGATTGGAGAAGGAAATGGCAACCCACTCCAGTGTACTTGCCTGGAGAATCCCAGGGACCGGGGAGCCTGATGGGCTGCCGTCTATGGGGTCGCACAGTCAGACACGACTGAAGCGACCTAGCAGCAGCAGCAGCAGCAGTGTGTATCTGTTCCCCTCAAGCTCCTAGTTTATCCTTCCCCTTTGGTAACTCTTCAGTTTGCTTTCTATGTCTGTGAGTCTGTTTCTGTTTTGTAAATAAGTTCATTGGTATCTTATTTTGGACTCCACACATCATATATTTTAGATTCCACGTTTGTATCATGTTTTAGATTCCACTGTATGGTTATTTGTCTTTCTCTGTCTTACTGACTTAGTACGATAATGTCTGAGTCCATCCATGCAGCTGCAGTTGACATTATTCCATTCATTTTGTGGCTGATTAACATTCTACCGTGGAGGTGTGTACGTATGTATCACATCTTCTTTATCCATTCGTCTGTTGATGGACACTTACGCTGCTTCTCTGTCTTAGCTGTTGTGAATAGTGCAGCTATGAACACTGGGGCGCATGTTCCTTTTCGAATGAGAGTTTTGTCAGGATATATGCCCAGGAGAGAAACTGCTGGATCATGGGATAGCTCTGAGTTCAATTTTTTAAGGAGCCTTCACACTGTTCTCCACAGTGGCTGCATCAACTTACATTCCCCCCAGCGATGTGGAAGGGCTTCCCTTTTCCTACGCCCTCTCCAGCATTTATTTTTGACAGACCTTTTGATGATGGTCATCTAACCAGTGTGACGTGATACCTCACTGTAGTTTTGATTTCTCTACGAGCAATACTGAGCATCTTTTCACAGGCCCGTTGGCCATCTGCATGTCTTCTTTGAAGAAGTGTCTATTTAGGTCTGTCTTCAGACTGACAATTTTTAAAGCCCCATGCTGGCCACACTGAACGTACCTTTGTGCTGGATTTAACCCAGAGGCCACCAATACTCGACCACTGCTGAGTATTCTGTGGACACAGCACAGAGTGTATGTTCAATAAATCTGTGTTGAATAGTCTTCTCAGGTGACATCTCAGAGCGTGGAAATAGCTGCCGGGCAGTACAGCTTCCTACTCTTAGGAATGTGGGAAAGTGGGGTTTGATCAAGAAGATGCTGCTTCATTCTAGCTGGGAGCTTTAAGATGTGTCTGCTGCTGAGCCCGGAGGCAGCCTGGATGAAATTCCACAAAGATAAAATTCTCTACCACTTGGTCTGAGGCTGCTGCGGGTCTGCAGACATTGGTCTGGCTGTGCCTGTTGTTTTGGTACTCTGCATCCATTCTGATGCTTGCTGCTATGGTGTGCTGCTTGTTAAATAATTGTAATATCAACCCCCACTGGGTGCAGAAATGGAAGCCTATGTTGATCACAGTCAACGACCATCAAGAAGGGCTCTTAAAGGTGGGAAAGAGCAAAACCCACTGAGGTCCGTTTAGAGGCTGAAGTCTGTTCCAGGTTGGGTAGAGGGGCTGGGTCTCTTAAAGAGCCCATGAACCTGGCCATGCTTCTGATGTCTGTCATTCCATCACAGAGACCGGTAGGTTCTCACGCCTACCCTTCAAAGCCTCCGGAGATGGGGAAATGACTGGAGTCGTCCAGATGAAGGCAGTGAGCCAGCTCGAGGGTGGGGTGACCCAGGGGAAGACAGTGGCGGAAACAGGTGTTGGCTTTGGGAAGAAGTTCTGATGAATTCGCTGTGAGTCCAGCGTCCGCGGTGAGCTCGCCCGGGCTTCATGGGCAGCAGGCTCACATCTGCCTCTCCCTCTTTGCATTGTAAGCAGGAAGTTCACCGTCTGTTCAGACACAAAGGCGATGTTAGCAGCACTTTATTGGATCTGCTCAAGGTGATTTAGATGTGTTCTTGGAGCCCATTAGGCATTTGATGACACGGAAGTGTGGCTCTGCTTTCTGGGCAGATAGAGTTACTCCTCCGTATATGCTGCCGAACCAGAGTGTATCATCCAGTGTGATCAAGCCATTTGGGGAGATGCAAATTCATTCCCTATAGGATTTCTGCCTCAGGCTTATCCTGATAGTGTCCACAGCAAAGCCTTGTAGCTTTGTTTTTTTCACTGAAGTACAGTTGATTTACAGTGTTGTGTGAATTTCTGCTCTACAGCAGAATGATTCAGTTTTACATGTATATTCTTTTTCCCTATGCTTTTCCATTATGGCTTATCATAGGATGTTTATTGACTATAGTTCCTCGTGTTATACAGGAGGACCTTTCTCTTCATCCATCCTGCATATACGAGTTTCCATCTGCTAACCTCGATCTCCCAATCCTTCCTCCCAACCCTGCTCCCAGTGCTTCCTACCTTTTATTTGGAGTAGCCTAGGGCAATAGTTTACAAACTTACTTTAGCCTTAGGATCTTTTGGTGCCCAAATATGGAAGTTAATGAAAAGCCAGCTGCTCAGAGGCAAGTAATTAAGCCACCCTGGGCATGTGCCTGTCACCCCACTCCCTTCGTCCCCTCTTCTGGCCCTTACTGGGTTACTAGGAACCGCCAAGCTGAAATGCAGTTGAAATAGCTGTTCTGGAAAATCTCCCAGTAGCTCGGGTCAGTTTGGAAACTTGCAACCCAAACGTTTAAAAGCAAAGTTTGTTTTACCTAATCAGATTGCCTCCTTATAATTTATAATTGTATAACAGTTCAAACATTCATAGGGAATGACGAGACATTTATGGACCCACCCCTCACTTTTAGAAAATCTTGACATTTTGCTTTGTTGCTTTGGTTTTGGTGCTGTTCAGTCGCTAAGTCGTATCAGACTCTGTGATCCCTGTCCTTCACTCTCTCCCATTGTTTGCTCAGAAATTCTCCAGGCAAGAATACTGGAGTGGGTTGCCATGCTCTCCTCCAGGGGGTCTTCCCGACCCAGGGATTGAACCCTCTCTCGTATGTTCCTTGCATTGGCAGGCAGGTTCTTTACCACTAGCGCCACCTGGGAAGCCCTTGGTTTTTGTAAAGGAATAACATATTAAAAATACTGTTGAAGCCCTTCTCGCCCTGTACCCTTTTCCCCAATCCCTCTCCTCTGTACTCCCTCCTCAGAAGTAACTCCCCCTGAATTTACATTTATTGTCCCCATGCAAGATTTTTACTATTAATGCATATATTAATATATTTTTTTCTGTGAACACAAATATGTATCTATGCATGCATATATATAACATATAAAATATATGTATGTTTCCTACAGCATTCTTTGCATGAGTTCACATTTAGCATCTCTATCATCCTATGCATACTAATCTACAATTTCCTTTTCCAGCTCAACTTTATATTTTGGAGATTTATCCATGTTGAAACATTTAGCTCTGTCTCGAGCACTTTAACTGCTGCATCATATTTGTTTGTATGAATTTATGTGTGCGCTTTTCTCCCGTGAATGCTTGCCACCTCCTGTTTTTCACAAACTGTTGCAGTGTACATTCCTGTACACATCCCACCCTGAACACTTCTTTAGCGGGTAGGCTTTCAAGCTGACCTGACTGCCACCAGCTATCAGAAATGCATGTTATGCTGAGACCCAGCGCAACACTCACAAATACACAGATACACAGTACTCCTAGGATGCCTTCCAAAAAAAAAACCTGTCTTAGCTGAAAAAACAAAAGACAACTGTCTTAGCTATTTCATCATTTTAAACTGCGGTCATGACTCACTGTATGAATTCTGCAACCACCAGTGGAAACCTCCGTTTCACAATCGGTGCCCTGGAGCATATGTATACAGGAGGGAGCGTGGCAGGAGCATGGCCGTCCTGGGGGCTGCGCACACCTTCAGAGTTCACGACAGAGGGCCAAGTGGGCGTGCAGGTGTACACTCCGGCAGCATACTGGAGCACCGTTGCTCCACAGCCTCACCAGTACTTGGCATCAGCTGGCCTCTTCCTTTTGACCAGCATGATGAAAGCAGAGCAGTGTCTCACTGCGGTTTTAGTTTGCCTTTCCCTCATGAGCAGAGGGCATTGCTCTGCCAAGTGGGCGTGCAGGTGTACACTCCGGCAGCATACTGGAGCACCGTTGCTCCACAGCCTCACCAGTACTTGGCATCAGCTGGCCTCTTCCTTTTGACCAGCATGATGAAAGCAGAGCAGTGTCTCACTGCGGTTTTAGTTTGCCTTTCCCTCATGAGCAGAGGACATTGCTCAACCTTCCCAGTTGGTTATTGGCTGCCTGTGTTTCCTCTTGTGTGACTTGCCTGCTCATATCCCTGCCTTATCTTTTATTAGGTAATTTCATTTTGTCTTTAGCTTTCTTGGCCCTTTGCTTTTTTTCCTCTATAAACTTTTTAAGGTCAGTTTATCTTGTGGCACGAAAAATAAGGAGACTGTCATGAAAACTGATTTGAATTTTATAGAGCATTCGGGGAAGCTGACAGTTTTATGATGTCGTCTCCTTGGTATCCATGAATTTGTGCAGACGTTGTCATTGTTCACGATTTATTCTGTGCCCTTAAATACTTGTATTCCACTTTTTTCATCTTCCCCATTCTAGTTAAATTCATTCCTGAGCGCTTTACAGTTTTGTATTGTTGCTACTGTGAATAATCGTTCACCCCCGAATTACTCTTCCCAGTATCTCCTATTTCTTTTTCTTGCCTTATTGCACTGGTGAGAAGGCCTAGTACAGTGTTGGGCAGGAGTGATGAGAGTGAACCTCTGTGTCTTTTCTTTTCTAAAAGGTAAAAGACTTCTGTATGTTTGCAGCTGCACAGCATTTGCCTGGGGGAAAGGGGGCCTTTGTTGCTGTCTGCGGGCTTTCTCTAGTGGGAGCTGCTCTGATTGCGGTTCGTGGACTGCTCCTTACAGTGGCTGCTTTTGTGCGCTGGGACTCTGGAGCGTTGGTTCAGTACTGGCGGCACACCGGCCTTAGCTGCCCTGCAGCACGTGGGATCTTCCTGGACCAGGGATCAGACCTGTGTCCCCTGCACTGGCAGGCAGATTCTTAACCACTGGACCACCAGGGAAGTCCTGTTATTTCAGGTTTTAAAAAGGAGAAGATACTAGGGTTTTCTTCCAGTGCTTTTATCCTGCCTTACATAAATATGTGTATGTGTTTATACAACACAAACACCATAATGTTTTGTGTTGTATTTGTGTGTATTATATAAATGAAATTATACTGCTTATATAATTCTTATTTTGGCTTTATCATTTGTTCAGGAGCTTTATATTTTCATACAGACATGTAGCTCTTTCTAATAGCTGCACAGTGTTATATAACTTGAAAATGTAACTGTTCCTTTATGCTAGGATTTTTCTAGGGTACATATAGGTAGTGAAATTACTGGTTCTTAGGGTATACATATTTGTTTCAGCAAATGCTACCAAATTGCTCTATAAAGTGACTATACCCGTTTGTTTCATGCACCAATCAAGTATTTGTTGAGGGTCTACATATCCCCCTACTGACTTGCTGTGACCTTGATTGAGCAAGGCATGTTTTCTGTCTGGATCCCTAGTGACTCCATCTATAGGAGGAGGGAGCTGGGTGGACCCCACAAGTGTACGAGATGGCATAATGATAGGCTCTGCAGCCTGAGAGTGGCTCGGGAATGACTGCCCTAGAGACAGGGAGAGGAGGAGGAGGGTGCTGGCGACAGCCAGGCTGAAGACAGGCAATTGACATGCACTTGGCCTTCATCTCAACTCCTCCATTAGTGCAGTGACAATTCATCTGGCACTTTCACCCCAAAGCCCCCTTTGGAAGGCCTGATCCCCTTTGCCGTGGGGGAATGCACCTTCCAGGATCTCCCAGAGGAAAGAATGGCGAGCGGGGTTAGCAGAATGTGTGTATGACGATGTCGCCACTGAACAAATAAATACTCTTAACAAATACAGAGCTATATAATTGCACTGGTCAAAGATAATTATGAGATTTATAGACCATATTAATTCATAATGTACTACAGATGGTGTGGTCCAGTAATGGAACACACATTTACAACTATGAAGAAATAGTTTTCTTTTTCATCCTGTCAGGGTGATGCAGTGACTGAATATATGTGTCTTCGGAGAAATCTACATTTGAGCAACTTTCTGAATGTGAGAGGCACCAAATACGCTCCCATCTTCTCTACCCTACCCAGGCTCAACCATTGCGAGTCTGGCAGTGAAAAGATACAACATGTTTAATGTTTCTAAATCTGATATCCGTGTCGATTACCCACACTTGGAGCAAATCTGGATGCATTTTACAGTTTCCCAATGTATGCATCTTGGTTTATTTTAGTAGAATAAAAGAGGTGAGAAAAAAGTTCTTCCTTCTATGGACTTCAGAAAAGGGGGGAGGTGACAGGGATGAAGAAGATTTTAAGATATGGCAAAGGTAAATTCTGGGCCACAATAGATGTGGATTTGGGGCTCTAATAGACACGGTTAGAGGTGGTTTTGAGAGAGACAGTGGGTTCTGGGACACAATAGAGGTAGTTCCTGGACAAGGATGAGATGGATTCTGGGACATGAAAGAGGTGAAGATTCTGGAAATCGGTAGAGGTGGTTTCTAGGAACGACCAAGGTGGATTCTGGGACAGGGAGAGGTGGATTCTGGGGCGGTGGTGAGGTGAGAGGTGGGTTCTGGGACAGCTACAAGTAGATTCTGGAACAGAACGGATGGACTGTGGGCTGGCAATCCCATTTGGTGTTCCCACAAGCCACCTGTGCAGTTTTCCTGGTGCCCATCAAACGACCCGGCCTGTGGCCCCGGTAGGCTTATTTGTCCTGCACAGGTCTTTGGTCAAACACCCCCTTGCTCAGAGAGGTGTCCCTGGGGCCTCCACCCCCACATTCCGCCCTGCAGTTAAGCACCCTCAGCCTATCCTGTCCTTTGTCCTGGTACCACTCAGCCTGGTAGGAGATTGTGGGTTTGTACCTGTGATTACTTGGGGCTTCCCTGGTGGCTCAGCTGGTAAAGAATCCGCCTACAATGCGGGAGATGGATCATCAAACGACCCGGCCTGTGGCCCCGGTAGGCTTATTTGTCCTGCACAGGTCTTTGGTCAAACACCCCCTTGCTCAGAGAGGTGTCCCTGGGGCCTCCACCCCCACATTCCGCCCTGCAGTTAAGCACCCTCAGCCTATCCTGTCCTTTGTCCTGGTACCACTCAGCCTGGTAGGAGATTGTGGGTTTGTACCTGTGATTACTTGGGGCTTCCCTGGTGGCTCAGCTGGTAAAGAATCCGCCTACAATGCGGGAGATGGATGATCCCTGGGTTGGGAAGATCCCCTGGAGAAGGGAACTGCTACCCACTCCAGTATTCTGGCCTGGAGAATCCCATGGACTGTATAGTCCATGGGGTCACACAGAGTCAGACAGGACTGAGCGCCTTTCACTTCCCCTGTGATCACCTGGGCATCCCCCTGCTCCTGGCTAGATGGTGACTCCCTGTAGGCAGGGTCCCTGTCGGAGCTCCCTGGACAGCAGCAGGATCAGCCCCAGAGAGGGTGGTGGTGGTTGTGGTGGTTTAGTCGCTAAGTCGTGTCCAGACTCTTGCGATCCTGTGGGCCGTGTAGCCCGCCAGGCTCCTCTGTCCATGGGATTCTCCAGGCAAGAATACTGGAGTGGGGTGCCATTCTCCAGAGAGGCTGCCCAGTAATTATGGAAGGAGTGCACTTTCCATGATGATAACTAAGGATCTTGTCTGATTTGCGGTTTCATCCCAAGGGCCTTAGAGGCCTTATAAGTGTATGATGAATCAACGCGTCAAGGAAAGAAGATGTCGTGTCAGGGGCGTGAGGAAGTGAGGGAGGGAAGGTGGGAGAGAGGAAGAGGGGCAAATGCAGGAGGGAGAGAACCAGACGGTAGAGAGAGAGGGGGACCAGGGAGGGAGAACGGACAGGGGCACCCAGAGAGAACCGGCAGCGGGGAATTAACGCCCGGCCGCCCCGCCTGCGCGCGCCCTGGGGCCGGATGGGCAGTGCGTCTCCCCGCTCCGGGCCGCGGCCGCGCCCGCCAAAGACACGCGAGGCGGGCGTCGCGGTCGAGGCCCCGGGTGACGCCGCGCCCGAGGGGGGCGCCCCCGGGCGCCGGGGGTCTCAGCCCCGCCCCGCAGGCCGCCTCGCGCCCGCCCCGCCCGCGCCCCTTCCCCGAGCCGCCCGGCCGCGCGCGGCATTGTGGGAGTTGTGGTCCCCGCGGAGCGCAGCGCGGCGTCGGCACCGGCGGGGGGACCGGCTCGGCTCCGGCTCCGGCTCCGGCGGCTCCGCGGCGCGGGCAGGGGGCGTCCAGGCGTCCGCGCCCTCGGGCGGCGGCGTCGCCCCGGCCCCAGCGGCCGCCCCCTCCGCCCCGCGCGCCCGGGCACAGGTAAGCGGGGGTCTCCCGGGGCTGCGGGGCTGGAGGGCGGCGCGGCCGAGCCGATCCCTGCGAGACGGGGAGGAGGCGGCGGGGGCCGGGCGGCTGCAGGCCCACGGTCCCCACTCCCGGCGGTGCGGCTTCCGAGGATGCTCAGCGCCCCGCATCCTGGCCCCGCGGAGGCCCCCCCGCCGCCCAGCGCTCGCTACGTGCTTGAGCGCGGCCGCCTCGGCGGTGTTCGCGGTCCGGCATCCTCCTCTTCCTCCCTGTGGCCCCTGGCGACCCTGCCCGCCGTGTTCACACCCAACCCGCATCACCCTCCTCGGTGACCGTCCTCCTTGGTCTTTTTCCTGTGCTTGCTCTCCTCCTCCCCCCACCCCTGTGGATCGCCCACTTCCCCCGTTTCCCGTGGTGACCCTCCCTCACCTGTCCCTGGAGGTATCACCTTAAGCGTCTTCCCTCATCACCCACTTATCCTGTCAATACTCTATCATCGTCCCATTCCTCATCCGCCCCCCGCCCCCGCCCTCCTGGTGGTCACCATCTGCCTTAACCTCTCCTGTGTCCTCCCTTTCTCCCCCAGTCTCCTGAGTGGGTGGGTGCTGAAAAAGCTGGCCCAGGAAGTGAGGAGGAGAGGTCTGGGGTTCTCCGCAGCAGAGGGCTGGCCCTGGGCAGGCTCCTGGTTACACGCCTCACGCTTCTTGCCCTGCTCCTTGGAGGGCTTCTAGGGTGGCCTGACCATTCCCTGAAAGTGAGCAAAAGCTCTTTAGCACTGGGCAGCCTCTTGAACTGGTGATGTAACTGGACTAACCAGGTTCGAGCTGAGTCTCTCTAATAGATATTCATTGTACCCAAAGTTGTGTTTGATAGGACTTGTTCACCCAAAAGTGGCCACAAATTCAGACCCTATTCCCCAGAGCCAAATGACTTTTAAGATCTGGAGTTATTAAACTAAGGACAGCAATGAGGTGTCCCCCTCCCTGAAGAGGACAGCAGTGGAACAGATGTGCAAAGAAAGCCGGAAATGACTGAGGCAAGCGCTGGGTGAGGGGAGGGGGAGGGCAGGGATGGAGCTTGGTGACATTCATGCCCTCCCAGCTGGAGGGCTAGGGTCTGCGAGTGTCAGATGGTTAATAAACCAGTGCTTGATAAACTGCCAATCACCCTGCAAAGGTAAAGGTTTAAGTGTCACCACGTTTCAGCTGGAGCTTGTTACTCTACCTCTGGGCTTAGGTTCTGCTAGGACAGTTTGGCTAAAAGTAAGGGACAGGTGTGAAGAGTCCTGTGAGCTCTCGGTACTGTTTGTGAATTCGTGAGCAGGGTCCGAAACTGGGGTTTGGGGCAGCAGGAGCCTCTGCTGTGTTTTGTTTCGAGCTCAGCCCAGGGAGCGTTCATGGCTGGGTTCCTGGCTGGCATTGTACAGAACGAGGCTTTCTGGGGGTGGGGTAGGGAGGGTTAGCAGTGTGGGTGTCCGTAGAGAGAAGCCCCTGTCATCCATCCAGTCCCCGGGGGTGTTCGTTTTGATTGATTTGAACCGTAGGCAAGGCTGATGGGAAGGAACACTTAAACAGGTGTTTGTTAAATTATAATCATCTCACTCTTAGAACCTTTAAGAAAAACCTTTCCTCCTGAGAGCCTCCGTGTAAAAGTTCCAATTAGGGCTTCAGCTCAGTGAGGGGGGAAATCCTTTTAGTAAAAGTGCTTGTTATCACGCAGATGTTAGTTTCACACTGAATTTCAAGAATCCTGGGGTTCTGTTTGGGAGAAGGCTTGCAAGCAAAACACCTTTCTGCAGGATTTTCCTTCCCTGGTATTTAAGAGGAAACAGCTGCCAGTGATGGGAGGACCAGGGCCAGGGCGGGGGTTGGAAAGGGGCTCTTTCCATTCAGGGACCCAGCTTTTCCCTTTTTCCCCCGAATCTGTGAGGAAATGGAGGATGCGTGAGGACAAAAATTTAGCTTCTAACCTCCCCACTCTTGTATTTTTCCTAGAAACATTAAAAATGTCCATGAATATTCATCATGTGTGTTTCTGACTTACTAAATATCATAGTCAAGTGATTCAACCTAAGCTGGGAAGATAAAAAGTAGGGAGTTAAGGAGAAGCTAAGGGTTCCCTTTCATTTTAATAGCTCTGCATGTCTGGGGACAAAAGAAAAAGTCCCTTGAGGTGTGTGGCAACAAGAGTGTGCCTTTGGCTGCTGGAATTCTCACTGCTGAGGTACCCGTCCCTGACGGCCCACCTTTGGTTTGCTGGCTCACAGAGATGGGAGTCCACATGTCGCCTGAGTCGGTAGATGATGACCTGACCGTAAGCACTTTCAACCCGTCATTCTCCTCGACACAGATGAGCAAACTGAGAGTTAGAGAGGGGAGTGACCTGCCCCGTTGGGGTTCTTAACCTTTCTGCTACGTTGCAAGGACACTTAGGCCAAATTTCGTCCCCAGAGAAAGGGGAGAGCACAGCTTTCCTGTTTGTGTTAGTTGCCTTCTCATATTCCTGGGGAGAGGAGAGAGGGTAGTACCAAACAAAATTTCGGAATTATTCTCCCCGAGATGAGGGAATGTTACTGCACATGGAGTAGAACATAGACCTGGCCGTTCTCCTCTGATTAAAGAGGGTGGACATAGAGTTTCAACTGGGAAGCATCTCTGGGCTTTTTTGTTTTTTAGTTTTACTGGAGTAGAGTTGCTTTACATGTTGTGTTAGCTTCTACTGCACAGGAAGATGAATCAGCCATACTCACACATATACCCACTCTCGTTTGGATTCCCCTCCCATTTAGGTGACCAAGGTGCATTAGTTAGGGTTCTCCTGCTACACAGTATGTTCCTATCAGCTGTTTATTTCATACATAGTATCAATAGTGTATATGTGTCAACTGGCAGTGAGACAGCTGGGCTCATCATCTTTTAGATTATTAGGATAATAAGCGTGCTAGACTTTGGCCCGAAACAGAAGTGAGCTACAAGGTAAAGCGCTTCTGTCTGATTTGGAAGCAGAGACCAGAAAGGGTTTCTATTTCTCTCTCCTCATTCTGTCCATCATTTCACTTCATAATCCCATGGGTGAGGCCAGTAGGTAGCCTCCGAAGCGAGTAGACCACGGATTGACCCCAAGGAGCCCACTTGCTTTTCCAGCTTGATTTAAGCCCAGCCTGTGCCAGAAGGGCAAGAGAGATTAAATAAACAAGAATGAATAAGTGCTGTGAAAGAGAAAGTAAAATGGAGAATATGAGGTTTTAAGTGCCTTTGCCATTTGTAAGATGCTTTTGAATCCAGATTTCTCTTTAATAAAAACTACAAGAGAGTTGGCTTCCCTACTGGTCCATTGGTTAAGATTCCCAGCTTCCACTGCAGAGGGTGAGGGTTCAGTCCCTGGTCGGGCAGTTCCATTACAAGAGATTTAGGGAGAAGCAGCATTTATTACATACCTTCTTTACAAGAGTAAGGCAATAGATCCTGCTTTGAGGTGAGGTGGGCTTTGTGTCCCTGCCCCCGCTGCATAAACTGAGGTGAGTTATAGGACCTCTCTGAGCCTCAGTTTCTGAACATGACTCGGGGGGAGCAGATCTTGTGGGACTTTATTAGGGATGTGTTTAGAGCCAGACCTAGGAGACGGTGTGTGCCCACCCAAGGGCTAGCCAAGATTTATAATTGAGGTATATGGGGGTCCCTGTCCTCAGTTTTGCCAGAATCAAGAGGGGGAGTCTAAAATCAACTCCTTTCATGGAACAAAGTGACTTTGGGACCAGCTGCTTTCCGCAGGTGATGAGACAAAAGAAGTTTCTGAAGACTTGAAAATCATTCCACAAGAAATGTCGACAAGCCTGGGACAGATTTGGCGATCTCGGGTGTGCTGAGCAACAGGAGTAGCCGTGCTCTCTCTGCCCGAGCACAGGTGTCTGGCCAGTAGTCATGCCCACTGAAGTCAGATTGAGATGTGTATAAGAGACAGGCGCTAGGCTGCACGGTGCCCCCGAGGACTGACCTCGGCTGACCTCGCTCCAGACCCCCGTCAGCTCCCCACCAAAATGTCGCTCGAGTGGCTGGTGGCCTGGGGCTGGTCGCTGGACGGCCTGCGGGACTGCATCGCCGCCGGCATCCAGTCGGTGCGGGGCTGCGACACCACGGCGGCGGCCAGCGTGGCCTGCCTGCTGGCCCTGTTCGTGTGGTACTGTTACCACGTGGGCCGCGAGCAGCCCCGGGCCTACGCCTCCGTCAACGCCCTGATGCAGGGCCCCGCCGCGGCGGGGCTGCAGAACGGCCTCGTGCACTGCCAGGCGGCCGAGTGCGTGCGCTGCAGCCACGCGGGGGCCTCAACCAGAAGCTCTACCACAGCCTGCAGGAGTACGCCAAGCGCTACTCGTGGGCCGGCATGGGCCGCATCCACAAGGGCATCCGCGAGCAGGGCCGCTTCCTCAGCAGCCGGCCGTCCATCCAGAAGCCCGAGGTCTTCTTCCTGCCCGACCTGCCCACCGCGCCCTACTTCTCGCGGGAGGCGCAGAAGCACGACGTGGAGCTGCTGGAGCGCAACTTCCAGACCATCCTGTGCGAGTTTGAGACCCTGTACAAAGCCTTCTCGAACTGCAGCCTCCCGCAGGGCTGGAAGATGAACAGCACCCCCAGCGGGGAGTGGGTCACCTTTCACTTAGTCAACCAGGGGGTCTGCGTCCCCCGGAACTGCAGGAAGTGCCCACGGACGTACCGCTTGCTGGGAAGCCTTCGGACCTGTATTGGCAACAATGTTTTTGGGAACGCGTGCCTCTCCGTGCTGAGTCCCGGCACCGTCATCACGGAGCACTACGGCCCCACCAACATCCGCGTCCGGTGCCATTTAGGTAGGTGGCGGGGGCGGGGCCTCCGGGCCTGAATCCCGCCCCACGAAAGCTACGCGCTTCATGGCACTCTGATCAAAAATCGACGGGTCAGGTGTACACAGTGTTGGCAGCAGAGATTGAGTCAACAAAGAAAGGCGTGGTCAGTATCAACCTGCTCTCTGACAGGTGCTCCATTCAGAGGCCCTGTCTGCCCTGTCCAGGGAGGAGCCGCTAGCTGCATGTGACTGTCGAGGGCCTGAAACGTGGCCGGTGCAACTAAGAAGCTCGATTTTCACTTTAATGCAGAAGTTAAAATCTGGTGGTGGCTGCTGTATGGAGCAGAGTGGCTCTAGAGCCAGAGGCTGTTGAAGTGGTTCTGGAGGTTTGTCAGGACGTCCAGGAGGCTGGAAGGTAACCGGAGTGCCTTCCTAATCACAAGGACGAGGTGATGCTGGGTGGTACATGGATTTTGTTCAGCCTCTAAGGAGGTTGCTAATAGGCGTAGTGTGTGCGCAGTGGTTTTGAGAACAGGGTCTGAAGTCAGGTTGCCTGTGTTTGCGTCCTGGCTCCACCACGAGCTGGCTGGGTTCCTTTGGGCAAGTCAGTCCACCTCTCTGGGCCTCAAGTTTCCCCATTTGGAAAGTGGAGGTAAAAAAGACCATTTCTTATAGAGCTGTGTTGGTGGTGTGAGTTGTGAAGCCTTTGTTCAAGCAGAGCCTGCTAGAGAGTGTTCTTGTTTAGTTGCTAAGTCGTGGCCAAATCTTTGCAACCCCATGGACTATCGCCCGCCAGGCTCCTCTGTCCGTGGGATTTCCTAGGCAAGAACACTGGAGTAGGAGTGTTCTTGAGAGTGAGTACTCGATAAAAGCAGGCTCAAATGCTACTCGGTGAAGAGGGTATTAGTTCTCCAGAATGCCTCCTCCCTGGTGAGTTGAGATAACATGTTGGTTACCAGGGCAACGATGCCACAGGTTAGTATCCCACACCAGAAGAGCCTGGGCAAGGCCCAGCTTAGCGGTGTGACCGCCCCAGCTGTGGCGCGGAGAGGGGATGAGCACGTGGAGGAGCCCAGGATGGCCGTGAGCAGGGGTATCAGAACTGGGCTCCGCAGGGGACCTCAGGGCTGTCGGGGGGCCCTGAGCCCCTCTCCCCTGGGCCCCGCTGCTCCTCCTGTGCTCTCTCTGTGAGGATTGGACAGAGGGCTTTCCTGCTTCAAAAAAAAAGAAAATTAGATTGAGGCAGTTGACACCGTTTTGAGTATTTCAAGAGAAAAAGCAGGACACGATCGGGGCTCTGGAGGGAGTGGCCTGGCTCCATGGCCGGCTGTGAGACTTTGCGCAGTAACTGTATCTCTCTGAGCTTCAGTCTCCATATCTGTAAGATGAGCAGAGAGCACTCACTCACAGGAATGTTGAGAGGTTTCAACAGAGTAACATCTTCCGTGGGCGTTTGACACAGCGCCTGGCATGTAACAACATTCAATAAATGGCAGCTAGGACCTTAAGGATCAAATGGTGTGTTGGGCAGTGTGAAAACTCATCCATAGAACGTGGTCCCGCCCCCAGGAGACAGCAGAAACTGTGCAGGCTCCGGAAGCACACACACCTGGACTCAGATCCTGGCTTAGCTTGTTTGCCAGGCTACCTTGGGTAGGCTCTGAAGCTGTGTCTCCGTTTTCTCCTCTCTGCAGGGGGGTAGTACCCACCTGGAGGGCTGATTGGACGATTAGAAGTATATCCTGTGTGTTAAGTGCTTGGCAGGTGGAGGGCAGTCAGGTAAAGGGGGCTCTGGTTAATCAGAGACGCGAGATGATCGTCTTAAGTGACGGTTGTGGTCAGTAAAGTCTCAGTGCAAAGCACCGGGATGCGCTCTGAGCTCAGGGGACCCGGCCGCTGCAGGTGGGCTGCTCTGGGGAGAAGGGCCTGACCCTGTGGGACCCCGGGACCACTCGGGCGGAGCGAGGGAAGAGCCGTCCCCCGGAGCAGGGAAGTCCACTGGTGGGCTGAGCTGGCCCAGTCGGTGGGAGCAAACCACAGGGCCCCCCCCAACCCCGTCAGGCTGAGGAACTGAGGCTGTGGGCACAGGAAGCAATGCTGTTCTTCTTAACGGTTCTCCTTGTCTCTTGAAAGCTTCAGAGCGATGCGTAGGGAAGGGCACCTGAGGCAGAATTCTGGGCAGCGTGAGTAGGAAGGGCTGGTGGGAAGAGCACCCAGGATCCGCGCCCTGGGTATTAATGCCTGTTGTGTATCGGTGCCGTGTACACGCGCGCGTTTGTACTACGTGTCTGCACGGGCCTCTTTATGACCTGTCATTCCCCTCCCCGAGTGCCGCCTGCCACCAGAGAAACTGGGTCACCTGTGTCACCCTGGACAGCAGGCGGAGCTGGAAGGCGGCCCACCGGCGTGGGCTGTGCCGTGGCCAGGGCGAGTGCCAGGGCTGGGTTTGCCATTTCCTTCTCTTCTCTGTCCTGCCTGCATGATCCACCCAGAAAGGAAACAAGGTGAGACTCACATGACCTTGTGTGTTGACTGGAGGGTCTGGAGCAGGAGGTCAGAGCAGGGAGGGCCTGGTACGTGCTGGTGGCCACACCACCACTGGTTAACCTGGGCATCGTGGGGAGGCCCCTGTGGTTCTGGGACTGTGCCCTGGAAATGCACACGCACCCCTGCCTCCTTTTCTGCCTTCCGTCCTCGTGGGGCCTGGGGGTGTTGTTTCTCTGTGTGACTGCAGCCCCAGCACCTCCAGCTGGTACAAGTTTGCCAAGCCTGCTCCAAGCTTCCACTAGACGTGGCATCACTTAACTCTCTCCACGCTGCCCAGCCATCACCCCACAGCACATAGGGGCCACAGTGTCCCCAGCCACTACCACAGACCTCCAGGGAACCACCTCTGGAACTAACCAGGCAGATGTTAGCCAGGAGGCAGGTGCCCAGCCTGCACACGCGTGTGCACATTCTCATCAGGAAGCCCAGTCAGGCTCTCGTCCCTTCTTGAGTATCGCTGGTGTTCTTGGCCATCTGTATGGTGATGCAAGTGGGTCAGCTCATGTCTGCCTTGCCCGCCCTGCAGGCCAGCTGCCAGCCTTCTGAGGCAGGGCCTTGCTGGACAGAGCCCTTTCTTCTCCTATCTCTTGTCTCCGTCCGTAGGCGGTGGAGACAAAGCAGCAAGCCCTAAGCCAGAGAGGCCGGGGACGCAGGACTGCTGAGGCAGCGTGGGGGCCTGTCTATCCCCAGGAGCCACCCAGATGCTCTGTCTGTGGGGGTGCTGACTGTTCCTGCCAGCCAGCCTGGCTCTGGCAGGGATAGTGGGCCACAGGGAGGCTGGGGTACAGGGGAGGGAGGAGGAGGAGAGGGAACTGGGGATGGGAAGCGCAAGCCAGGCTGTCTTTCTGTTGTACTGTGGGGACTGGTAGTGAATCAATACCCAGAGAGAGGGGAGCTCCTTTCCGAAACCCTGGGGTGGACTGTCCCTGCGGAGAACCACCCATTCCTAAAGGCCTTCTGCACCCGAGCCAAGCAGTGAGGGGACACACGGAAGGATGTGGCCCGCAGGGCTCTCCATCGGGGCCGGTGAGTGGCGGCTGAACCCCTTTACGACCCTGACCTCCCCCAGCAGTTGTCATGGTAGTGGGAGAGGGTGGTTCCAGAGGCAGAATGGACTGCCAGCTGAGCCAGTGAGGGTACTGTTGAGAGCTGAAACTGACCGTCTGCGGGGAAGTTGACAACCACTTAGCATCACTGCTGCTGACGTGTCAGCTCACACTTCCGTCACACTGTCTAGTGTTAGACCAGCCTGCTCCACGGAGCCAGACAGACTGGGGTTCGAATTTCAGTTCCCGCAGGGCTGAATAGCATTCCCAGCTCGTCACTGAACTTCTCAAAGGCTCAGTTCCTGCATCTGGAAAGTGTGAAGTGATGTCTGTAAAGTGTGTGTTTAATGCAAACCCCTGCTTGCAGTAAGTCTTTGGTGGTTGGCAGCAAGGACAGTGGTCACACAGCCTGGAAGGCAAGCACGCCCACGGCCCCTCTTTACAGACAAAGAGCTACGGCTCAGACAGGTGGAGGGATTTGCTTAAAGTCACCTAGCACGTAGAGGTGGTTGTCTGACCCCAGGTCCGCTGTCTTGCCCTCTCCTCCTCACAGCCTCTGTTTCAATTCTGCCTCCATCCATGCTTCCTGGAGCCACCCATTGGTGGTTCAGGGGGTACATGAAATCCTCAGGCTATTCGGAAGCTGTTTCCTGTGTGTCAGGGGGACATTGAATCAGAGCGGTGGGTGCCGACTGGCCCAGGGCTGTGCTTGTCCGGCTGGGATGCAGGAGACAGAGCCTCACTGTGCCATCGCCTCTCGCAGGCCCGCTGCTGCCCAGGTGGGGCCCACTCACCCTCTTCCGAATCAGTTAGGTGGCTACAGGTGCCTAGGCAACCAGAGTGCCAGGGGCCTGGCGCCCTTCAGACGCTGGGGTTGGAGATGGGGGCATGAACATGCACACACAGCAGCGTTTCAACCAGACCCCGTGTCCGGGGTTGTATACCCGAGCCCCGCACCTCGCGCTTGTGTTGAACACAGCGGCTCCCTCTCTGAGGGTGTCAGTCTGTTACTCTCAAAGCTCGACGTTTCTTTAGGGGTGTCTCCAGCTTCTCAGAGTGAGGCTGGGGAAACTGGGCCTGTGAACATGCCATGCTCGGGCCTTGCGATGGACCCCAAGGTGGGGGGACACCCTGAGGGTCGTAGCCTCTTTACTCTCAGCTGGAGCAGCCCTTGCCTCTCGCGCAGGTGGAGGTCTGATCCCACCTGCCTCGACCTCCAGGGGTCCTGCGGCTGGGCTTCAGGAGTCTGCAGGTGAGGTGCAAGCCTCAGTCGGTCTGTGCTTTCATCAGAGGCATCTGGCCCAGAGCAGATTAAGGCGTGGGAGGAGGGAGCGTTTCTGGGGAACACAGTGGGCGTCTGGGTGCACAGCCTGGCTCTGTCCTAGCAAACTGCCCCCTCCGATCGGGGCTCCTGAGGGGTGAGGGAGGGGGAAGGCGGGGCTTTGGAGTTGAGTGCTGCTCCCCACCCCCCTCCGCCCCCGCCAAAGCTGCCCTGCTGACTTCCGGCATCCTGGTCCTGCCCCTCTTCATCCTCTCCTCTCTCCTCTCCCCCAGGTCTGAAAACCCCAAGCGGCTGTGAGCTGGTGGTGGGAGGGGAGCCCCAGTGCTGGGCAGAAGGCCGCTGCCTCCTCTTCGATGACTCCTTCCTACACACCGCGTTCCACGAAGGTGAGTGCCTGTCTGCTCTGTGGCCGCCTTTAAATATACACATGTACACTTAGATGTACTTCAGTTTTATGTCTTGAGAGCTGCTTCTGGTTTCCAGAAAAACTGAGCAGAAAGTCCAGAATGTTTGCCCCTTGATGCAACCTTCCCCCGTGTATATTTTCCCTTTATTAACATTTTGCATGGCCGTGGCACGTTTGTGAACAGTGGCCGCGTCATGGTTTACGTGAACGCTGACCCTTGCTGTTGTCTGTTCCGTGGGCTTGGACAGATGTCATGGGTCCGCCACGGGAGGAGCGCCCGCAGTAGTAGCGTTTCAACCAGACCCCGTGTCCGGGGTTGTATACCCGAGCCCCGCACCTCGCGCTTGTGTTGAACACAGCGGCTCCCTCTCTGAGGGTGTCAGTCTGTTACCTCTCAAAGCTCGACGTTTCTTTAGGGGTGTCTCCAGCTTCTCAGAGTGAGGCTGGGGAAACTGGGCCTGTGAACATGCCATGCTCGGGCCTTGCGATGGACCCCAAGGTGGGGGGACACCCTGAGGGTCGTAGCCTCTTTACTCTCAGCTGGAGCAGCCCTTGCCTCTCGCGCAGGTGGAGGTCTGATCCCACCTGCCTCGACCTCCAGGGGTCCTGCGGCTGGGCTTCAGGAGTCTGCAGGTGAGGTGCAAGCCTCAGTCGGTCTGTGCTTTCATCAGAGGCATCTGGCCCAGAGCAGATTAAGGCGTGGGAGGAGGGAGCGTTTCTGGGGAACACAGTGGGCGTCTGGGTGCACAGCCTGGCTCTGTCCTAGCAAACTGCCCCCTCCGATCGGGGCTCCCGAGGGGTGAGGGAGGGGGAAGGCGGGGCTTTGGAGTTGAGTGCTGCTCCCCACCCCCCTCCGCCCCCGCCAAAGCTGCCCTGCTGACTTCCGGCATCCTGGTCCTGCCCCTCTTCATCCTCTCCTCTCTCCTCTCCCCCAGGTCTGAAAACCCCAAGCGGCTGTGAGCTGGTGGTGGGAGGGGAGCCCCAGTGCTGGGCAGAAGGCCGCTGCCTCCTCTTCGATGACTCCTTCCTACACACCGCGTTCCACGAAGGTGAGTGCCTGTCTGCTCTGTGGCCGCCTTTAAATATACACATGTACACTTAGATGTACTTCAGTTTTATGTCTTGAGAGCTGCTTCTGGTTTCCAGAAAAACTGAGCAGAAAGTCCAGAATGTTTGCCCCTTGATGCAACCTTCCCCCGTGTATATTTTCCCTTTATTAACATTTTGCATGGCCGTGGCACGTTTGTGAACAGTGGCCGCGTCATGGTTTACGTGAACGCTGACCCTTGCTGTTGTCTGTTCCGTGGGCTTGGACAGATGTCATGGGTCCGCCACGGGAGGAGCGCCCGCAGTAGCTTTCCTGCCCTAAACGTGCTCTGCGCTCTGCTCCGAACCTTCTGGGGCCCTCTCCTAGTGTTTGTTCAGGGAGAAGGTGAGCCTTCACTCTGTGCCAGGGCGCAGGAGGGGTCACTGCCCGGGTGCTGCCTGCGTGGGTCTGTCTCCGCCGGGGTCCGGCTCGGGGCACTTTGACCCTCTCCTCTCGCCGCCCTCCCCTCCCCTGCCCCAGGTTCAGCGGAGGACGGCCCGCGGGTGGTTTTCATGGTGGATCTGTGGCACCCGCACGTCGCAGCGGCCGAGCGGCAGGCCCTGGATTTCATCTTTGCTCCGGGACGATGAGAACGTTGGTCGTGCTGGAGTCGCCAGGAGTGACAGTGGGTCTGCCTGGGCAGACGGGGGTGCGGCCCAGCCCCCTGGCTCCATTTGGACCCATGCTCAGAAACCTGCCTCAACCGAGAGCTCGCATTTGGGACTTTTGTTTTTTAAGGTCACGTTGGGTCCCTTTTTCCTTTGGTTATTGAACAGTAGGGAATTTCCAGCTTGTATTTCCTTAGGCTTTTTTCCCCCCTTCCCATTGTTTGCTTCTGCGATTCCTTTCTGCCTGAAAGTGCCGGTGTCCCTGTCATCTGGTGTCACGCGCGCTGCTACTTGGTCTTGTCAGTGCTCTGAAGTAGAGTCGCCAAACGGTTGTTTGAATGTAATAACGTAAATCTTCTTGTGGTCATCTTAAGAGGAAAAAACAAAACAAAACAAACCCAAAAAACTGCAAAGCAGAGAGCTGGCGAACGCGGCCTCCGCTGCTGTTGCACTCACCTGGGGCCTGTCCGCTGCCCCGGGGCAGGGCGCAGTCTGCAGTCAGCATCACCACCTGGCCCTGGCCGGCTGTGGCGTCGGCAGGGTGGCCCTGGTCAGGGGCAGGGCCAACCCACCGTCGCTCACCTCACCCCGAGCCCCGTGTGCTCGCTCATGGCAAGAGCCTTGGGCTGGCGGGACCGGAGGCTTCTCTTTAATGTGGCTTTTCGAACAGAGCCGGGGTTGGCGGCGTCCTCTCCTTCGAGAGCCCAGCCGGGCGCCCGCGGGTCTGTCGCTGATCGTGCGATTCGCTCACCTCACTGCCTACAGAAGCCCTACTGCCACACTGGGCCCGGAGGACCCACTTGAGCCGCATGGAGCCCACGGCGCTGCGCGTTCAGACCGCCAGGCCGGCCCACGGTGCCCAGGTGGGGCAAGCAAGGCCTCCCTCCTCCAGGGACGTTCTGGAAAAGCCCCTCTCTGGCAAAACTAGGAATTGTAGGTCCGCCCAGGACGTGTCTGTTGTTTGCTTTGGAGTTCTGCTGCCTGTGATTTTCCATTTGTCTGTCTGTACATAAATGTTCAAACGCTGGGCTCGGAGATCACGCTGGGATTGGCCTTGTGCCTGTCACCGCACAAGAGCGCGGCTCTGGCCCCCCTAAAGCCAGCGTGTGCTCATGAGGACCCTGGGCGGCCTGCAGACCCAAAGGACCCACAGTCTGAGCACTGGCTTGTTGGTCTCCTGTGAAGGACGTGGCTGGGTTATGGCACCAAGTCTGGAAACGGCCCCATGTCAGCCAATGTGTAAAGGAGTCACCGCTGGCCACATGAGAGGCATTTTTGGAATAATGTATTACTGCAGAGTTGGGCTGATAAAGCAGCATGGAACACACAGTTTGTCCCGTGTCCAGGTCCAGCATAAAGAAACCGTGTCTGCATTTGAGTACACTTTCTACACATCTTTTTCAGCGATTAGGATGCAGGAAAGGGCAGAGACCTCTGCCCCGCCTGAAGTCTTTCTCCTCCTCCTCCAGTTTCTTGTCAGTCACTGAGGTGCATGATCTGTCTGCATCCTGACTGCTGCCCGTCTGCAAAGGCGGCAGCCCACACCCGTGCCCAGCTGCCTGTGCTCCCGTGACGCGGCTGGGGACAGGAGGCAAATAAAAGATCTTGCTGAAAACCAGAGTGACATGGTGGCGGTGGTGTGCGGGGAGAGAGACGTGACTTGGGCGGAAGCTCCGGAAGGGGTTCATATGAGCTGGAGGCTCTTGGTTCCTGGATCATGTCATGGAGACAGGTGGGACCCTGAAGGTGGTTACGTGCAGCGAATGAAGCGAAGTGTAGTTCTGATCCTCGGGGTGGGGGAAGGAGCGGACCTATGGAATGTTCAGGAACTGCAGCTGTCAACCCCAGGTAGAGAACCAGGACCCTACCCTGCCTCATAAAAACTGAGTAGAGACTCAGTGCTGGGAACTTGCTCTCGTGTCCCCTTGGGCCAGTCACTGACCTTCATAGAGACGCAGTGACATCGGTCCCCTTCCTGACACCGTGGGGGTTCTGAGCAGTTAGGGAGAAACAGGTGAGGAGGAAGGGTGGGTGAGGGGGAGCTGGGTGAACTCACAGGGCCAGTGGTGGAGGTGGCCAGGGGCGCCACTTTGCCTGTGTCTAACCTCAGGGCCCAGACCCTCGACGGCTGCGTTTTGAATCTTGCCCCTTAGAAGAGGGACCAGGGCTCTGGTGACCTGGAGCTGCCTGGCTGCTGGATGTCTTCACAGCAGACTGGCCGGGCCGCCATGGCTCCCCTGAAGGGTGCGTTGCCAGCTTGGCAATCGCTAAAGTAATTCACACATCGTGGCGGGGGATGCCCAAGGTGAGAGAGGGGAGCTGGCCTGCCCACCCAGCTTCCACAGGGAGACAGCCAGCCCCAGCTGGCTAGGCCAGAGCGGTTGCTCAGTGTGACAAGGTCATCTCCCAGGTCTTCTGTGCCCCTGCTTATCACCCCCCAAAGTCACCTAGATTGTCTGGGTTCTGAGCCCCCCTTGGTGACATCGAGTGCCCTGCCGCGTGTGGCAGGAAAGGGGAGGGTAGTCCTCACTCACTGGTTTTGCACTTTGCACAGTACAGTCATCTGGGGGCTGTTGAGAAATACTGGTACCTTCCCCCCACTCCCCCAAGACATTCCAGTTCTCTGTTTCAGCTCATTTCTTGGGCTGAATCTCCTGTGTAGCTGGGGCTGAGGGTCGTTGCCCTGAGCAGCAGAGATGATGAGGCCTGTGAAGCCAGCCAGCTGGAGGCTTGGGGCTGAGCTGTGTCCCTGTGATGCTGGGCAGGCCTCCTAACCTTGGTCTCTAGGGAACAGCCACTGTTTCTGACACCCTCCTCCAAAGGTACTTTGAAGAACCTCTTGTAAGAGCGTTAACGTTGCCCTTCTCAGTCCTTGTGTTTCCACGACTTGACCCAACCCCAGCTGCAGGACTGGGAATATAACCCATACCTGACCAATCAGAGCTTTCCAGATTCCTGGGTACTTAGGATTGGGTCAAGGCTGGGCACATGACCCACATCTGACCAATCAGAGCCTTCCAAACTCCTAGGTTCTCTGGGATTGGGTCAGGGCTGGGCACATGACCCACATCTGACCAATCAGAGCCTTCCAAACTCTTAGGTCCTCAGAGATTGGGTCAGGACTGGGCACAGGACCCCAGTTCTTTCCTGGGACCGTTGAGTAAAAGGCAACTGTTATGGGATCGGAGTGGGGTATCCAGTGTGAAGAAAATCTGCGAGTGAAACCTACAGAGGAGAGCAGGTCTTATCTTGTGGAGACACCTGAATCCTGATAGCTTTGCCTGGAAGCAGCCCTACCTCTGGACTTTTCCATCACATGAGCCAATAAATGCTCTTTTAACTCACGTCCAAGTTGTTTCTGTCTGTTGCTCCTCAGGTGTCCAGATCCATTTTGTGCCTGATGCTCCCTGGCCTAGGATTAAAGCGAGGTTTCAGGAAGATAGTATCGTGGTGAGCTGTGGGTGGGTGGGAGGCGCTCCCTACGTGGTTTCAGAATGTAAACACGATAAGCGAAGGCTCGGTGCAGAGTGCTGTGTTTAAGGATTATCGCGCTCTGCTGCCAGCCGCCTCGCCTCCCCGTGACGTTTGTCCCTGCCTGAATCTTACTAACCAGATGTAAACACTGGGGACAGGACAGAATGAGGCCCTGTATTTTAGAGCTGCTGACAGATGGCAGCAAAAACACTCCAGCAGAGTACAGCTTTGGGTGGCAGGAGGCAACACACGCAGAGATTGACGGACTCTCTGCCTCCTTCCCAGTTGTCTACAGTGGTCCCAACTTCAGATCACCCACTCTTCCCCATAATGCCCACTCCTGCCACCCTGGGTGCAAGGTGGGTGCATTTCGTCATTGAGTACAGATGGCACTGTACCTTCTGGGAGAGTCTGTCACATGTTTT
Organism: Madoqua kirkii; assembly: GCA_006408675.1. Classification (NCBI taxonomy): domain Eukaryota; kingdom Metazoa; phylum Chordata; class Mammalia; order Artiodactyla; family Bovidae; genus Madoqua; species Madoqua kirkii. The sequence goes on along the minus strand of SJYC01005014.1, from coordinate 903 downwards.
TATCCTGTAATACTTGGAGCCCCGCCAGGGGGAGCTGGGACAGCTACACACTGACCATGGGAAAACTAGGGTCCGAGGGCAGTGGACACGGAAGGGGTTGCGCTGGTGGATAAGCCAGCTGTAGAAACCAGCTGTCTGTGCTCACGGCTCACCATCCCCAGGCTTTGGAACTCTGTCGTGCATTCAGGCCTCTGTCTCCACGGCAGAGGTACCCCACTAGGGAGAGCGTTTGCCTTCTCAGGACACACACTGAGCCCCACTTTCTGAAGGCCCATGACACGCCACGCTTTCACTTACATCGCCTCTCCTTTCCCTTTAAAAGACACTGAGGTTCAGAGAATGACATTAACCAGTTTCTGAGGCAAGTCCTAGAACCAGATTTGAACCTTAGTCTCTTGACTCCAAAGCTGGGTGCACCTCCTGCCACAGGAACTGGTTGGGGCTAGTCGGAGAGTAGGGACCAATTCCGAGCACATGCAGGGGACAGAACAGGGAAAGCGCCAGGCTCACCCTCCCCTGCCCCACGCCCTCCCTGGGAGCACTTGGCCCAGGGAGGAGAGGGGAGGGCTGGCACTCAGCTGACCAAGCACACTCTGCAGTCGTGAAATGCCTCTTCTTGGCTCTTGACAGGATTCAAAAGACTCTCTGGGTTTTGTTCCCCGGAGAGCTCCAGCTGGGTTCCAGGTGGTTCAGACATTTAAAATAAACAGAGAAAAAGTGTCCTTCAGCCGCGAAGCCCTGAGAATCTCCACCTTAAGCTCCCTAGATTCAGTGACTGTGCTGAGAAAACACCCAGGGTGGCTTGTTTTCTGAGCCAGGGTGACGGGTGTGGCACCAACACCCTGCCCTCCCCAGGGTCGGGGACATGGGCTTCGCCTCCTGCTGCTCTTTTCCCAGGACAGG
>SJYC01005013.1:0-85159 GCA_006408675.1 Madoqua kirkii | reverse complement strand
GTTACCCTCCATCATCTATCCACAGCCTCCGACGGCAGGGGTGGGGGTGGGGCGGGCGGGGGAGGTTTCCACTCCTGCCGTGCTTCTCGCCTATCCGGGAGCCAGGGACGCTTCCAGCGAGGAGCAAATCAAGTCACTGCCGTTTCAAGGCTCTCCTTCACCCACCGCCTCGGCCACTTGCCTGGTGCGGGCATGCTCCAGTAGGAACGAGCAGGAAGGGGAGGGAGTGCTCCATTTCTTCCCTCTTTGTGTGGCCTAGGTCTTCCGGGTGGGAAGGGCAGGGCTGGGATCTGGACTGAGACTGTCCAGCATTTGGCCTAACGGTCCAAGCCAGGAAGAAGCCTGGTGGGCCGGTGAAATGTGGGCTCACACGCATATGCACCATCTATTGCTGTGATAAATGACCCCAAGAGCGGCTTAAAACAACACACATTTATCATCTCCCATGCTTCCTGAGGGCTAGGGATTCTGAAGTGGCTTGGCTTGATGGTTCTGGCTGTTCCTCTTAGGGCTGAATCAAATGAGGACAGGCAGGGCCTGCTATTGTCTGGTGGAGGCCACTGGGGCAGGCCAACCTGCCTCCAAGAGGCTCACTTCACACGGCCACGGGCAGGAGACCCCACCCCAGGGAATCTGGCCACGACAGGTGGACCGATAGAGGGAGGTGGCAGCTGCGATGTTTTGTGACCTACCCTCAGAAGTCACACTGGCATCTTGGCCACATTCTGGTCATTAAAAACGAAGCACTCCGTCTAGCCCTCACTCAAGGGCGAGAGTCAGGTCCTGAAATTGTAGAAGAGATATTCCGGACTTTCTAAAACACTTGGCTGCGTCAGGTCTTAGTCACGGCCTGCGAGATCTCTGGTTGTTGTGCGTGGACTCGCGCTGTGGCTTGGCAGGCTCAGGAGTTGTGTGCCGCGCGGGCTCAGTTGCTCTGCGGCCTGTGGGGTCTTAGCTCCCCGACTAGGGATCAAACCTGCATACCCCTCACTGCAAGGTGGATTCTTAACCCACTAGACTACCGGGCAAGTCCCTGTTGGCTTACTCCCAACACTTTGCTCTGTGGACCTCACGCTCTTCCTGCGACGTGGAGACTCTGCTCAGAGGAAGACACTGGGCTGCCTCGCGTGCAGTCTCTCAGAACCAGGATTCTGCATTTTACGTGTTTTCAGCACAATAGCAGCCCTGGGGCATGAGATGGTAAGAGGTCTCTGAAAGCAAAGCAAAGATGATGATCTGCCAGTACCCTGGCACCTGGGAAAGGGCCCAGAATAGGGGGAGGCTGCCTTGTGAAGCAGATCTCATGTGGAGTGTCCTCAAACCCAGGCCCTCAGCCGAGCTCCTGAGGGTGAAGGGATATGAACATGGGCTCGGGGCTCTGAGTTCTGTCCCTGCGTCAACACGTAACAGGTCAGATTTTCACCAACCTCAAGACTTGAAGATCTCACAACTCTAGAGCATCAGCGGCAAGTCTGGCTGCTTAGAAATACCGCAGGACAGGAAGGGAATGGGTTCTGTGTCCGTCAGTCACGGGAAGGTGCCTGCAGAGGCTCGCCCAGGTCTTGGAAGGAGTTTTCTTCCGACAGTCTGGCAGAAAAGCGGGACAACGTGCATTTCCCTAGCTTCACCTACAGCCCTCCTTCATCTGGGAAGTCACCGTCTCAGGCCAGCCAGGGGCAGGAGGGGCGCCAGAGAGGAGACAGAAAGGGGGCTGTGGGCCTGGTGTGCGGTGCAGCCTTGCTGAAGCTGGTGCTGTCTGCCCCCGACCCTCGCACACAGACCGCGCTGACACACCCTTCCTCCCTAGCCTGGCTGGATCACACAGGGCAAAAAGGCGACCACGCAGAGTACACACAAACGTGTACATCTATACGTACGTATCCCCATCAGAACTCAGTACTCGAACTCAGCAGCATTTTTGGCTACTTTATTTTTAGCCCTTAGCAACTTGTTTCAAGAAAAAGACCCCATGTCATAAACAGGCGATATCGGCTCACTGGCATGAAGTTACACTGCAGTTTCCACATGGAGTCTTAGGTGCTTCTGGTAAAGATCTGGTTAGGATTTTGGTAGATATTTTCATTCTGTGGCTCGCATCGTATCATCACAGAACGCTGGACGGTACCGTCACAGAACCGATGCTCTAAGGCCTACCCCGGCCTGGCAACAGCCAGCGCAGAATGCTGTCCCCTCTCACGCAGCACCTCCCTCCCTGAGAAGCAGCGCTGCTTCTGCTCGAAGACCTTTTAGAAACTCCTGTTTGGGACCCTCACTCGAAGCAACCAGCAGCACTACCCACTTCCAGCCCAGGGGCCGGCCTGGCCAGTCATCACCCACCTCCGGGTCCCAGTGCCCCAGGCTCCTTTCGCGTCATCGAGATCACCCCTTCCCCACCAAGGGTGGTCCAGAAGATCCAGACAAGGCAGTCTCGGCATCCTCGACCGCTTCCTGTGCACCCACCCCCCAGGAGGACCGTGGTGAAGACAGCCTGAGAAGTGGGCGCACGGTGTGCTTGCAGACAGACAGATCCGTCTCCTGGCTCCGCAGTCACCTCGGCCCCACTCCCTGCAGACAGCGAGGGACATGCACTCTAGGCCAGGGACAGCGGGGTTCTAGAAGGAACACCAGCCTCAGTCTCCGTGTGCGAGTCAAGGCCGGGGTGGAGCAGCCCCAGGAACGTCGGGCGCCCCAGCCTCCGTGTAATGGGGGAGTCACTGACCCGGGCCCCTGGGGTGGAAGGAGCCGTGGCCCCACCCTGGCCCCCGCACCACAAGCTCAAGTTCTTTACCACAAGCTCTAGGTCTGCCAACCAGAGGAACACCCCCTCCAGCCCTGATCCACAGAAGAAGTAACATTCACTCAAAAACTGCAGTCCCCAAAAAGAGGACTATTCCAGGGAAAGTAAAACAGAGGGGCTTTCCACTTAACAAGGCGGCACTTCCTTTGCTGCAGTTTGAGAGTCACCACGAGGGTCAGGAGTGACCCACGGTTCAGAGCAGGTTCACCCCGTGCTTCAGCAGCTTCTGTCTGGCTTTGCTGGGGAGGCCGAAGGCGCCGTCCTGCGGGTTCGGGAAGCCAGAGCTCCGCAACGCTGTGGCCAGCTGCTGGAAGTAGGTTTCCTGGACAGGGCTGCAGCAGGCGTATACAGCCGTGGAGGCGTTCCTGGTAGGGGGCGGAGAGAGGAGACCACCTTCCAGCGCCATGCAGACCTCAGACCCCAGAGGCCCCGCGAGGTCTCTGGCCCAGCAAGATGAGCACAAGCCCAGTCACTGTGGCCACAGAGAAGGGGCGCCTCGGGGTTCCGAGCACGGGTCTAGAGGTCCCACACAACCTGGGTGCTCACCCCAGCCCTGAGACTTCTGGCTGTGGGAGTCTCAGCCAGCTTTCTCATCAGAAGAATGGATGACAACAGTCAACTCCCTCACTGAGACTTCACAGAGTAAATGAGTTGGGAATGGATACTAATCACTTAGCCCGTGGTGAGATGGTTCAGAAACGGAGGCTGTTGTTTTCATTACCGTTACTCAAATGAGCTATGTATCCCACCGTGAAAAGTCTCAGTCCCGGGCAAGGTGAGATGCTGCAGGTCCACAGGTTGGGGGGCGTCTGGGTTGCCAGCATGGGCAGCTCTGACTTAAAGCCAGAGGAGGCACATTTATTGTGGAAAGATGCACAGAAATACTGGCTGGAGGCAGCATGGGCAGCAGAGATGCCCACACTCCTGTGTGGCAGCTGACAGACGTTAGAACCTGGTCAGCCAGGCCCAGAGCCCACGCCCCACACCCCGCCTCTCAACTACACTGTGCACACTCACACACAAGCCCCAACCACAAGTGTGTGTGGCGGGGCACGCACCGTGGAGATGAGACACCTGGGCACAAATCCTGACTCGGCCTCTGATCTGGGGCGACTCATTCACCCTACTGCATCCTTGTGTTTCAGCTTCCTTGTCTGTGAAATGAGGTTACAAAGAATGCACTCGACCAACCCACGCTGTAGTACAGTACACACACGTGTCACACACAGAGCAAGCACTCCCCTCTGATCCTCTAACTTGCCTTCTTTGCTGCTACTGGTTTCGTAAGAGAAGCATGTAGAGAGAAAAAGTAGAGTTTAGTTGGTTAAAGGCTGTACATGCCACTAATTAACAGGTCTAGATCTGCTGGCCTAAAGGTGTTCAAGACACGCAACAAAGTGGAAAAGGAACTTAAAAAACAGCAGGTGCATGTGCTCCAGCTTTTTCTTTTAAGAAGACAGACCAGTAAAAGGATGAAAAATACTGATCATGTTTTTTTATGGGCTACCCCAGTGGTTCAGTGGTAAAGAATCCTTGTCTGCCAATGCAAGAGATGAGGGGTTCGATCCCTGGGTTGGGAAGATCCCCTGGAGAAGGGGCAGGCAACCCACTCCAGAGTTCCTGCCTGGAGAATCCCAGGGACGGAGGAGCCTGGTGGCTGCAGTCCCCGGGGTCGCGAGAGTCAGGCGCGACTGAGCGACCGAGCAGCAGCACCTCTTCCACCGAGGAAACCTGGGGTGCGATGCCCCACACTGCAGACTGTGAGCATCCCGGGGGCGCATGCTGCTGAGGGGGACACGCTGCCCTTGGGAGAGCTTTGAGGTGGGACATCTGGATGACGTGGTCAGGAGCACGTGGGACTTGTCCCGTTGGAAGACAGACGACAGCCCCTCCTCCGCCCCCAGTGACTGATGGAAACACCGGATGGGCAGGGCCTTGGGTCCCCTCCCTGCTGTCCCTCAGTGTCTGGAGCAGCCCGAGCCCCAGGAAGGGGCCCAGCATGTACAGGACTCAGGGCAGCCTGAGGGTGGACGGCAGCAGCCGGTCTTCATCCGGCTGCGAGTGAGGCTCTGCCAGGGACCCCGGGTGCAGGGCTGGGAGCGGCCTGGGGACACTCACCTGACGGTCACCTCGTACAGCGTGGGCAGCCGGGCGAAGTCGGAATGCATCAGGCTGACGGCCTGGAGGAAGCGGCGGTCCTGCACTGTGGTCACGTTTGGCAGGTTGGCTTCCGGAAGAGGACACGGAAGTCGTCATGCGTGGCAGAGTGCCACCCCCCAGTACTCCCACACCCAGAACCACCACAAGCTGGGCTGAAGTGAGGCCCCCAGGCAGGAGCGTGGGTGCCCAGAGGCAGCGGGACGGAGGCCGGGGTGCTGGGCCCTCCCGCCGCCCCTGATGGTGGTCAACACTTGTCTCGGCACACGCGTGTCTAAGTCGGGAGGCAACCCCATCAGTCTGGACGGGGGTGCTTCTCTCAAATGATGGAGAAAGGGCCAAAAGTAGTTTAACCCGGTGGGAGCTGGGCTCCGAGACAGAAAGAGCATCCTGACCACAGGGCACCTCCCCCAGAGCCAGGGAGCTGGGCCCGGGTGCTGACCCCCACGCACTTCCTGGAGGCGGCCCTTACCTGCTAGCAAGTTCTGGACGCGGTCGTAGTGTGCGAAGCTGTAGGTTCTGGCCGCGGGGGCCGCCTGGTCCCGGGGCAGCGTCTCGCTCAGGTGCACCTCCAGCCCATTGAGGGACGCCAGGCTGCCGTGGTACTGCGGGGCGGGAGGGGATAGGCCGCCACCACTCAGCAGGCCACCCGGGGAGAGCCGCCTGGCCGCCCGACTTAGCGCCACGGCTGCTAGGACCCGTGTTTGGAGAGGTCCCGACTTCCACCCTGAGGTCCTACACCTCTTCAAAGCGTTCGTCGCTCAGTCATGTCTGACTCTTTGCGACCCGGGGACTGTAGCCCACCAGGCTCCTCTGTCCACGGACTTCTTCAGGCAGGAATTCCGGAGTGGGTTGCCATTCCCTTCTCCAGGGGATCTTCCCAACCCAGGGATCGAATCCCGGTCTACAACATTGCAGGCAAATTCTTTACTGTCTGAGCCACGAGAGAGACCTCTTCAAACTTGCAGAAAAATGACAACATAGAGGGAAGCCAAAAAGTAACAGAAGGGGTAAAAAGGAAAACAAGCTAAGAAGAACAGCCCAGAACCTCAGCATCCAGGCGGAGCTGCGGGCAGGCGGCCCGCCCCTCCTCACCACGTTGCCGCAGCGCCGGTCCCCAGCCGGCGCGCCTCAGCCAGGCTGGACGTCATGACGTCATCCGCGTGTGCAGCGCGGCCCCCTCCCGCGCGGGAACCCAAGCGGACCTAGGGGCGCAGGCGGGCGACTCTCCGCTCGCTGGCCCAGGGGAGGACCCGGCTGAAGGCCGTGCAGGGCTGAGGCCCTGGCACCTCTATGTTCCATCGCCTCCCGGGGGATGTCACGTGCAGGTGCCGTGGGAACACAGGACTGTCCCCTTTGGTATGAGTCGTTGTTTCTAAGCTAAAGACGGGCATCAGACTGTAAACAACGACTGACACGATATAGCATGAACTTCCCTCTTCAATCTGTTTTCCCACAACGGCTGAGCTCTGTCTGGAGCCCATCAAGCAGGGATGTCCACCCGATGGACCTGAACTAGGGCCCCCGGGGGCCGCCCTGGGGGCTGCTGAAGTCACAGGGAGACAGTGGCTAGCGCCCAGGTGAACGAGCCCGTGGCTCAGGCTCTTCCTAACCAGACCACCAGGGCCAGTTACCGACGTTTTTGCACCTTGTTCTTTTCATCTGCAAAACAGGAGTATCATTGCTGACTGGCGGAAGTCAAATAACATGTACACGCTGTCCATTCTAAAGTGCTCCCTGGAGGGAGGCGTTTTCCTGAAGTCAAGAATATGAAAATCATTGTCCTTGAAGAAGCGCTATCTCTTCCACAGTACCCGTCCCTGGACTGACTAACAAGACGTGTCTGTGGGCTGACTTATTTCACAACAGCTGTGCAAAACACTATGCGCAATAAAAAGGCTCAGCGATGCAGAGAGAATGTTCTGAGGTGAATGTCAGGAAGCTCAGGCGTTACCTTGGGGAGCAGCCTGGACTTAAATCAGCATTTCTGGCCCATGGTGCAGAAACGAAACTGAGGCATTAGGTCTGGCTACAAGGTTTACGTGGCGTCCCCTGGGCCCAGCAGCCAGCCTGGCTCCCAGGAGGTGCCCGGTCAGCAGCCACGTGGTGACTGGACTGTGAGCGTGAACTGGGCACCATCAGCTGCAGGCTGTGACCTAGTCACAGGTGTCAATGACAGACAGTGTCCAGGAGGACAGGCAGAGGTCAAGGGTTGGCAAACATGGCCTGTGGACCATTTTTTTAGCCTGAGAACTAAGATTGGTTTTTATATTTTTATATGGTTAGAAAAAAAGAGTGAAAAGAATAATATTGTGATGTGAAATTATATGAAGTTCTAATTTTTGTGTCCGTAACAGTGTGCTGGAACACAGCCCCAGTTTCCATACTGTTCATGGTTGTTTCTGGATTGTAACAGCAGAGGGGAAGAGCTGTACAAAGCAGAAAACATCCGCTGTGTATCCCTTCACATTAGAGTTTGCCAACCCCAAGACACGCTACCACATACATGACCTGCACAACACACTGGGGCACATGGAGCTGAGGCTGTGCTGGGCCCCCTGCCTTTTAGTCCACGGCAGTTAGTGGCTCACCGTCAGTGCACACCCAAACACACACAGGAGTCGCTGCAGGGACACCGATGTACTCAGCACACGTTTCAGGGGAGAGGAAGGTTTTTTCATATTTTCTGCTAACACACTAACCTCGGGCCTTGTCTGCTCTACGCTTGCAGCTCCCCATCCTGCTGTAACAATGAATAATTGATCCCATCACTGTGGCTGAAAGTCACTGAGATGATGATCTCAGGGTTCTGAGCAGGAAATTGTTGGTGGTCTCTGCTGCCCCCTGGTGAGGGGAGCCAACTCTGCTCCCTCTGAACCAGGGGGGACTCTCCCTGGCTGTTCCCCACTCATCGAAGTCACCCAGCGCTCTGACCCACCCTCAGCAAGCAGAAACGGTGGCAGCTGGTCCACGCAGAGACGTGATGGCGAAACGACACGGCACCGTGGCGACGTGTCCTTCCCAGGGGACTGTGCTCATGGTCACGTCTGAGTGTCGTGCACCAGGCTGGGGGGGTGGGGGGATAGGGCCTGGCTTTTCTGACAGCAGCAGAGAGTCCAGGGGATATCAGGTCAACTGTTTTGTGTGCAGGTCAGGACCAAAAGGCAGTGAAAGCTCTCTGCCAGTTATAAAGGAGATGGCCTCCGGGTATGATCAGCTGACTCCCCTCTCAAACCAGCAAGCTGATCAAAGTCTGTTGCACCCTTCTCTTTTTAGGAAAGACTGGTTCTCCTTTTCTGTAAAGCTGTGTTCTCTCTCCTCCCCGACCCCAAACCCTCCTGTCCGTGAAAGCCCGGGGAGGTCACCGTCCTGACACCAGGATGGGCCATGACAGACCAAGTGCCGTGTCCACATATGAAGGGCCACGGCAGGCAGGCCTTCAGTCCTTCACCTTCCCACCTGCCAGGCCACGGTCAGGCCCACAGGGGACAGAGGGGTCGGGGTGGGGGCCGGGAAACAAGCAAGAAGGCGTGGACCCGCCCTGTGCGTTAGCGAGGTCTCTGTCGCTACTTCAGGGCGAGATGGGTGTCACCGTGTGGGGCCCCAGCGCTGTTCAAGGCTTGGCAGAAGTAGCAGGTGTAAATTATTTACATACAGCAAGGGCAGCCTGAACCCTAATTTACCTCCTCTCTGAGCAGCCTGTGCTGGTTTTCCTTTTTATCTTGGGGGGCCTCGTCTGAGCTGGGCGCGAAGTGGAACAGACCATGAGACCAAGATGTGGGGGGAGGGGGGAGTGACGTGATGGCGAAACGACACGGCACCGTGGCGACGTGTCCTTCCCAGGGGACTGTGCTCATGGTCACGTCTGAGTGTCGTGCACCAGGCTGGGGGGGTGGGGGGATAGGGCCTGGCTTTTCTGACAGCAGCAGAGAGTCCAGGGCATATCAGGTCAACTGTTTTGTGTGCAGGTCAGGACCAAAAGGCAGTGAAAGCTCTCTGCCAGTTATAAAGGAGATGGCCTCCAGGTATGATCAGCTGACTCCCCTCTCAAACCAGCAAGCTGATCAAAGTCTGTTGCACCCTTCTCTTTTTAGGAAAGACTGGTTCTCCTTTTCTGTAAAGCTGTGTTCTCTCTCCTCCCCGACCCCAAACCCTCCTGTCCGTGAAAGCCCGGGGAGGTCACCGTCCTGACACCAGGATGGGCCATGACAGACCAAGTGCCGTGTCCACATATGAAGGGCCACGGCAGGCAGGCCTTCAGTCCTTCACCTTCCCACCTGCCAGGCCACGGTCAGGCCTACAGGGGACAGAGGGGTCGGGGTGGGGGCCGGGAAACAAGCAAGAAGGCGTGGACCCGCCCTGTGCGTTAGCGAGGTCTCTGTCGCTACTTCAGGGCGAGATGGGTGTCACCGTGTGGGGCCCCAGCGCTGTTCAAGGCTTGGCAGAAGTAGCAGGTGTAAATTATTTACATACAGCAAGGGCAGCCTGAACCCTAATTTACCTCCTCTCTGAGCAGCCTGTGCTGGTTTTCCTTTTTATCTTGGGGGGCCTCGTCTGAGCTGGGCGCGAAGTGGAACAGACCATGAGACCAAGATGTGGGGGGAGGGGGGAGGATGGACGTGCGGAACGGCATCCCTGGTCCCTGAGCTGTTATAATGAGGTGGGGGGGGGATGTCGGTTAGAGCCAGGGAGACAGAGATGGAGAGGGTGACCTGGGGCCTGGGAAAAGGGGAGAGGGGCCAGGCAGGTGCGGGAGGGCTCCGTGTGGGGATCCGCCTTCCCTCCTCCACTGCGCTCCAAGGGGGACCCACTCCTTTACAAAGGGTCACAGGCCCTGCATGCTAATAAGATGGGCTTAGCATAACAGACTGAAGAACAGAAACACGGCAACACGGCAAGCTCCAGGACGCCATTCGCCCTGCAGCAGTCTCAACCTGCTGTTCTTACTCTGCTGCTTCCCTGGCAACTAAAGCGGGCTGTTACTATGGCAACTGCATCCAGCGTGGACCCCAGCCCAGAGGTCAGTGAGCCTCCAGGCGTTGGGGGAGAGCTGCACGAGCTTGAGCGGCGCCTTCTGGAGCCAGTCAGCATCTCAGAGGGCCCAGGCTCCTAGGAAGGAGCTTCAGACGGACGGGAACTGGGGCTCGTGGAGAAACCCAACCCAGGTGGTAACACTGCAGACTGCGGCCACAGAGACAAGGGCTGCCGGGCGGGGGCGAGGCCATGTGTGGTCAGCGCCCAGCACCCTCCCAGGTCACCACGAGCCAGAGACCCCGACAAAGTGCAGAAGCTGCAGAGGGCAGCCCTGGTGGCTGCCTCTGCACTGGGCTCTGTGCTCAGCACTGGACGCTCACCGTCCACAAACAGGAGATGGGCAAGCCCTGCACCCCACCATAAAACAAGGGCGTTTGTTCTGGCCATGCAGCTGACGGCTGAGCCTGCCCTGCCCCTGCCCCAGCCTGCTGCACACTCACCACCTCCTCCACGGCCGCGCGGTCCCCCAGCAGCGGCTCCTCGGCCAGCAGCGACAGCACCAGGCCCTTGACGCTGTGTGTGTAGAGGTTCATCCGCACGAGCCCCTCGCGGGAGGCCGGGCTCACCCTGGTTCTGTCTGCAGAGGCGCCTTCGTCTGAGGGGTCTGTGGAGTCTGGGCCGGGGGTCAAGCAGCCCTCGGGAGCTCCACTGCGGCGCTGCTCCCCACCGTGTTCTTCCAGGGGCAGCTCAGTGCCCCCCTGCCTCAAATCCAAGCAAGATGCCCGCCCAGGTCCGCTCGTCCTGCCGGGGACGTGGTCTTCCCGGGGGACAGGGGCTTGGCTGCCATCACCAGGAGGGTCTGCAGGCTGCTCGAGGGTGCCGTTTTGGGGGACCACCTCAGGGGCGGAGGCGGGCAGGAGGCCCAGGGGCTTGGCTCCGGGACTGCCGGGGTTGTGGACAGATTCCTCGCAACCAGGACCCCCTCCATCTGCAGCAGGATGGCCCAGCGATGCTTCTGTTTTTGATCCTCTGGGATGTGGATTTCAGACAAGTCCAGGTCCCCGTTCCGCCCAAACAAGCCCGAACCCTTGCCCGCAGCAGTGTGGTGCCACATCGCGGGCAGCGTGATCTTCAGGTCAGGGCTGGACCAGTGTCCGTTCTCCCTGCTGCCATCTGCCCAGGCGGCACCAGGAGACGGGGGTTCAGGTGTGGTCGTCGAGGTCTGAGCCTTGGAGCCCACGTGTCCGGGGGCGTTTTCTTTCAGGGCGGCTGAAGGCTCTTGGATTCTGGCTGGAGGTGCCGGAGCGCTGGTGAGGAAGGGCAGACGACTGAGTGTGGGTAAGGCCCTGCCCAGGGAACTAAAGCAGCTTCCTTACAAGTAACAGGCACTGGCAACACGTGCTACCACGCGGTGACACCAAGGTCACTGCTGGAAGTGGCAGAGCCCCCTGGATCAGAGGCACCCAGGTCTGGGGCTTAACTGCGAGTGAGGGCCTATATGGATGCTACACGAATGCTGTTTCCACCTTTCACGATGAACCCAAGACGTAGACATTACTGGGTCCACTTTACAGATGGAAAAACTGAGGCTTGGGCAGGGAATGGACTTGCCCACGGTCACACAGCAGGTAAGCCACGGATCTCAGATCTGAAACCTATGCGCATCTCACTCTGCCAGATGCCCCTCATCTCTGCTGAAGGTCCAATTGTCCATCCCCCACCCCCACGTCCTGCCAGGGCAGAGTGTGGAGAAGAGGGAATTGTGGGAGGATGGGATGGGAGGGAGTGCCTGACATGTGGGTTCAAAGGAGCCTCTTTGAGCCCCCTTACCTGGCCGGGGGCTCCCGGGGGAACTCGCGGAGACCGGCGGCTTCCTCTTCAGTTAGGAAAACAGGCGTGATCTGAACGTTGGGAGGGAACGCCGCAGCTAGAAGCGCAGAGCAATGGGGTCAGGGCCCTCTCTGGGCCAGAGAAGACAGGGGTGGGGCAGGAAGTGTTTTTGGGATGATGCCTCCAGCCTGCAGGCCAGCCCAGCAAGCAGCTCGGGCTCCATTCCCCGGAACAGAAGCCACAAAGCTGCAGCTTCAGTTTCTGCGGTCAGCAAGGAAAAGCCCACGTGGGCCTCTCTGCTCCCAGAGTGACGTTTGGTGGAAGAAAACTGACCGGCACTTAAGCAGAACCTGGATCAAAAGCACTTCTAACTGACCAAAGGGGTCTGCCCGAACTTAGGCTTCAAACTAAACCCCCCTCTGCTGCCAAAGGTCTTCCTGGCAGTGGCCCTGCCGTCACCCTCTCCCCATCGTCACCTTCTGGAACTCATCTGAGCAGCCTCATGGTGCTGAGGGTTAAGGAGGAGCTGAAAGGGAGAATTTAAAAGCTGTGCCTAAAATCAGAGGCTTTACAGCTGGGGTTTTGAGAGTAACTTTGCCCTTGCAGCGCTGTTACTATTTCCCTGATCTCACGCGCCGACGGGATAACCGTGGGGACTGCTCCGCCTTCCACGTGGCTTAGACAGGGCCAGGCTGCTTACAGGCTGTTTCCAAGACGTGGCAGGACACCCGTCTACTCACCATGTTCCTGCAGGGCGTCCCCTCCCGTGGGTTTCCTCTGAAAATAAACAGACAGGCGTCAGTGCAGGCACTGCGTGCTCCCCCTGACCTGCCCATCGGGACCGCGTGCGCCCATCTGTCCCTGAAACGTGGCCGAGGCCCGGGTGCCGGGCCCAGCCGCTCGCCCACAGCAACGCGGACGGAACAAATCCCCCCAGGCTGCCTGCTGCCCGCCGGGGCTGGGGTCACGGCGGCTGGCAGCCACGGCAGCCAGGCGCGTACCGCCTCCCCCCTTCTGACCCCTCATTCCTCCTCTGGGGGAGGACAGCGAGCGGCCCGTGCTTTCAGACCTCCAGGGGAGCCATCTTCCGGAGTACGGCCACGTCTCCCGCAGACCCCACTGTGACAACCGCGTGAGGGGCCTGTGACCCTCACAGCGAGGCCTCAGCCTGAACCCGGGGCGAGGCCGGCTCGCCTCTGCATTTACAGCCAAGGCGGGAAAGCCGGGAATCTCCTCAAAAGAGCTTTCCGGCCGTCTCCACCAAAAGGACCCAGCAAAGCAAGAGGAAAACCGAAAACTGCTCTTCTAGCCAAAATGACTTGCCCTCCTCTGAAAGGATGTGGCTTCCTCCAGACAACAATTCTTTTCAAAAAAATCACATAGACTCCCCTCGCCCACAAGCCAGTCAGTCCCGTGAACACGGGGCACATTTTCCTGCCAAGTCCGTGCATTTTTAAAGTACGTTGAGCACACATTACATAAAGTTCTGTTCTCTGCTCGAAAGAGGGACTCACAGTTCCTGTCATGAGAGCACCTTCAGCCATTTTTGGTGGCCGACTAAAGTCACAGGCAGTTCACCGTGACGCGGGAGAATCCAGCACGCCCTGAGACCACCACCAGCAACCTGCCTGGAAAGGGCAGGCCAGTCGGTGTTTTGGACTCTGCGGCTGTAGGTCTCTGCCCAGCTACTCAAGCTGCAGCCGTGGCGGTGAAGCAGGCCAAGCAAACTCGGCAGGCAACCGGCCCGCAGCGCCCGCCTTAGATGTCTAAGTGATGATCTGACTTTTCACTTTCGTAAATCCTGCTGTGACAAGAGTTTTGAGTATAAGCCTTTTCCAGCAGTCAGATGACTTCCTTAATATTGATTCACAGAGCTGAACAAGGGGGAAAAAGGAAAGTCCCCTGCGCCCTCTCCTTATCAGACAATTCACCAGGAGAGGTGCTCCCACGCCGCCTGCACCACAGGGAGAGGGAGCCGGAATAGAGCCCCATGTGCGTTTTTAAATGTCTGCTGACATAGCAAGTGCAAAAAGCTAGCCTTCCAACAGATTCAAAACCAGTTTCACACACTAAGAATCAACTCATAAAACAAAAGAAAAAAGAGCTCCAAGGATATGTGCCAAACGCTAGCGGTGATTATCTCTACGTGGCCCGGCTGCGGGCAGTTTTATTCTCAATGAGTACGTTATGACTTTTCCTTCATTATAAAAACAATTAGGCAAATATAAGATAGAAGTATTTTAAAAGCCGCTGTTGTCCTAAGCCATCTTTTACAGTTTCTGAAAAAAATCCAACATCGCTTTGACATAAAGCCCACCCTGCGGGAAGTCATATTCTCACAGTTCCACCTGGGTGGAAGAAAAACCAACCATCCAGGCCGACCACGCAGGAGGAAACATTTTCTTCCAGCTTTGCCAGGACCTCACTTGAGGGGGACCACACGGGTGGACGGGGGATCCTAAGAAGGACATGGCGCCCCCTGCCCCCCCCCCGCCCCATCCAGTGCTGGTGATTAGCCTTGCTCGACACACAGACTCGCTGGGGGACACTCCCCGCTTGGGGGGGGGAATGGGGGGAAGGGGGGGTGCGGGGAGGGGGTTTGATACCTGGTCCCGACATGCCACGCGATGAAGCAGGACCTTGGCTGTGACGGAGGGCGGGAGCTGGGTGCTGACGATCCTAGACAGGAACCAGGACACCAAAGAAGAAACACAGTCAGGACCTGACATCAAGATAGTCCCAGCACCCGCAGCAGCTCAGATCTGGGGGACACAGCTGGTGGGAGTGTCACCTGGGGAGGCACTCACGCGGGCCCTCTGGCTGTTCCCCATCAAAGTTTTAAATGTCAGAACGCTTGGACCGACTTGTACTAAGAATATTCCTAAGGTGCCGGGAGGGCTTCTCCAGGGCACATCCCTCCAGGATCATAGCACTGGACACAGAGCACCAGCTCCCCTGCCTCTGGCCGGGATGGCCAAGCCTCCTTGAGGCCGGGAGGAGGTGTGGAGGGCTCCCAGGCTCTCTAATAGGCCCTTCAGCCGGGCAAAGAGGCGCAGTGAGACCTCCGTGAGGCTAGCCCGAGGCAAACCCAACCACGCAGCTGCAGGAGCCCAAGCAGGTGCCTTGGCTGGCGCACTGGGGTCCCGGGCGGCAGGGGCGTGCCGTGGGCCTCACACCCCTCTCCTGACGGTAGTGGGGGCCGGAGACCGACCACTCCACAGGCGTGGCCCAGCTGAGAGCTGTGTGGATCCCTGCAAAGCCGCCTTGTGCACTCCTAACTCTTCTCTGGACACAACAGCTTCCAATTCCCCAGGGACAGGCACGGCCCCTCCATCGAATCTAAACTACCCTCGAGGTGCCAAAGAAGACCGGCCGAAACTGGCCACACACAGAGCTCTCGGCTCCCCAGCCCCGATCAGGAGGTGACCAGGTGGTCGGGGCAGAAGGGGGAGAAGGGTCAGGGTCCTACTCACAGTCCCGCGTAGAGGATGCAGCCGGCGAGCACGTGGGGCGCGCGCTGGCAGGTCTGCAGGATGAGGGCCGCCTTGAGCAGGAGCAGGGGCTCCACCTGTGGGGCGAGAGGCAAGCCCTGGTCGGCACACCTCTGTGGGCAGGAGGGGACGGGCAGGGGCTGCAGAGGGCAGACGGACCGCTGGGTGCCCAGCCCGGAGGGAGGGCGTGCCGCACACCGGTCAGGTCACGCCTCTGACACCCCGCACAGCTGCCACCAAAAAATGCCAGCTGCTTGAGACCAGGGGGCCTCCCTGAAGCCGGGAGGCAGAGAGAATCGGGCATATGGCTCTTCACAGGCAACCGTGCACATCGCCAAGGAGGCCCTGACCGGCGGCGCGGAGACCAGGAGGCAGCCGCCGGGGAGAGCCCGCCCCTCAGGTTCAGGTCCGGTGAACCCACCCTCCCCTGCAGCCCAAGCCCTGTGGCAGGTGGCTCGCTGTCTGGCCCGTCCCCTAACTCTGCCAGAAGGGAAAGGGAAGCACCACAGCCTTTCACGCGGGGGACACGTCTCAGTCTTCGGTCCTTGTGAAAAAAAGTCCCCAAAGGGACAGGCAGAGGATCTGAACCTGCTCACGAAGGGCCAGCAGTGACCACCAGCCTCCTCCAGGTTCCCGCCTGGCAGCCGGAACCTGCGGTACCGGGAGCAGTCAGCACTGAGTGGTAAGGAGCCACGCTGGAGCCCTTACCGCGGGGGGTGGGGGTAGTTCTTTCACAGCCACTTGGAAAACTCTGGGCCAACTTCCAAGAAGCCCTCCAAACAGGAGCGGGAAAACCGTCCCTGTTTCTAGCATTGAGCCAGTGCTGCACCCCAGGACAGGGACACAGTCCGCTCGCACCTCCCCCCGCTCCCAGCCCCCCGTCCCAGACAGTGGCCGCCCTGGGCCTTTCCGGATGCCGAGAGTAACTAACGATAACGCTGAGACGGGGGCCTTCAGATTACTGAGTTCAGCACGTCTGCCATTAACAAAGCAGTAACACTCTTTTCTGGGCATCTGTCCTTTACGTAACTGTCCCAGTTTCAGCCCCAGAACAGTCCTGGAAGGTGGGTGTCACGCCGCTCCACGGGTAAGGAGAGCGAGGCTGAGACAGGTGACCTGACTGGTCCTAGCCCACGCGGCTGGCAAGCGCCGCCTGGAACCTGAGTTCTTAACAGCCATGGGGACAGAGGGACAGCTCATCAAAGGGGAAGCACCCAGGTCCAGAAGCCCAGTTCCCATCCATGCATGCAGCGGGCGGGGGTGCTGAGCCGGTTACTTTGGTTCGGTCCAGGTGCCAGAGGCAGTTGAAGATCTTGTGCAGGTCGCCCGTGTTCCCCAGGATGTGCTCGATGAGCGCGTCCCACTCGGCACGCAGTTCCTCCCACGGGCAGCTCTGAAACAGAACAGCCAGCATCAGCAACCGCGATCCCGAGACACGCGCTCCAGCGGGGACTCCAGCATCCCCCGAGAACTGTCCCTCATGCGGACCTGGCTGGCAGGGAGGCATCTTGCCCACACCCCCAGGCAAGGAGAGGACACAAGGTGGATGAACGGGCCCCAGGCCACCAGGGAAGAAAGGCATCCGGGAGGAGGTCTAGGGGCCCCCGACCTTGTCGCTGCACGTCGTGTTTCTGTAAAGGGTTCCCGATGCCTGGATGTGCCCTGGCAGTATCAGTTTGCTAAAGATTTTCCACGTGAGCCTCCCCACCGCCCTCCTCATACCTTGCAGGCCAGAGACATGGGCCCATTGTGAAAATAAAAGACACCCATGAGCTGGTGCAGAAGCTGCTTGCAGCTGGCGTCGGGGAGCTCCACGGCACAGCCCAGCACCTGCAGGGACAGCGTTTTCCTGTTCTCGGATGCCAAGCCTGAAGTCCTGGTACCCAAGGCTCACTAAGCCAGACTCCACGGGCCCCTGGAGATCCACCCTCTGTGTGCAGCCCCACAGCCTCCCCCAGCCACGCAGCGCTCCACAGGAAACAGGTGTGGTTTGAACCCACTCCTGCCGCCCGAGCTGGGATCATCAGCCCTGCTTCCTGCTCATCTGCCCAGGTACCCCCTCCCCGGCAGTTTCCCCACAGCACACAGATCCCAGCGCCTCGGGCCTGCTCTCATCACTGCAGCCAACCGTGACCTCTCCCCTGAACCCCTGTATGGTCACCACTGCTATTTGAACACTGGGTGTTTCATTTGGGTTTCACAGCAAACATGGGATCCAGACTGTTAGGAGTGGCCACCCCTTCTGCAGCTGGACGGGGCGCTTCCATAACCCGCACCCAGCGCATCGTCACGCCAGCACGGTGCACCGGCGGTGTTCCGTTCCACAGACGATAGGCACTTGCTCAGTTAGGAAGTAATCTGGCTCCCTGTTTATGGAGCGTGAAAAAAAACTTCGTCTTCTTTGACTCACTAATTCTACCTGGAGGAATCTCTCCTAAGGGAACCATCAGAAACTTCAACAAACCAACTCTGAACAAAAACACGTAAACAAATGCTGGCGGAATGTAAGCGCCACTCAAGTGCCATCAACAGTCTGGCGCCCAGTTAAGTGCTTACTTCTCCCCCAGTTACTCTGCAGATTGAAAGAAATCCTAATAATCTCACCAACTTTCCTTCAGAGACTGACAAACGGATTCTGCAAAGAAATACAAAGGACTGAAAATATCAAACGCTGTCTCAGAGAAGGGTAAGTTTGGAGGACTTCCCCCAGCTGATTTCAAGACTTATTCTAAAGCTGCAGACATCAAGACAGAGCAGCTAGCACGTGTACAGAATCTTCAGAGAGGCCAGTGGGCAAGAACAGCAAGCCCAGAAGGGAGCCGCACTTAAACGGTCATTCGAGCTCCAACAAAGGAGCCCCAGGAAGCAAACAGGAAAGGGCAAGTTTTTCAACAGCGGTGCTAGAACAATGGGACATCCACAAAGGGAGAAAAGGCCCTTTGACCTCTGCTCCTGCTATTCACACGGATTTATCCAAGGTGGATTACAGGCCTAAATTTAAAAGCTAACACTGTGAAACG
Source organism: Madoqua kirkii (assembly GCA_006408675.1). Taxonomy (NCBI): domain Eukaryota; kingdom Metazoa; phylum Chordata; class Mammalia; order Artiodactyla; family Bovidae; genus Madoqua; species Madoqua kirkii. The sequence goes on along the minus strand of SJYC01005013.1, from coordinate 66,890 downwards.
TGCTACCCCCGCCGCCACCCCCCAGAATTGGAGAATGTCTTCTCTAATGAGGTAGGCAGTGGTTTTAGACAGGAAACAGAAAGCAATAACTGTAGAAGATAAAACTGATACACTTCATTAAAACCAAAGAATGCCTCATCAAAAGACATTACTAGGAAACTTAAGCACACCCGGAGACTGGGGGAAAATATCTCAAAGGAAGACACCCCAATGTCCACGAGGCACATGAAGAGGTCCTGCTATCCCTAGTCACGGGGGAGGTGCAAATCAGCACCTACTGAGATGCCCCTTCACGTCCCACTCAGCGGCTGAAATCGTGAGTAAACAGACTGACGCCCTGCTGATGAGGGTGTGAAGCCTGGCCTGTTCACAGACTGTCAGTGGGAGCGCAAGATGGTGCAGCCGCTTCGGGCAAACGTCTGACGGTTTCTTATAAAATCCACACACACTACCCTATGACCCAGCAATTTCACGCCTAGGTATCTGCCCATGAGAAAGGGAAATGTATGTCCCCAGAAAGACTTGTACAGCAATGTTTTTAGAGCCTTACTCTTTTATTTGCAATGTTGTTAATTCCTGCTATACAGCAAAGTGATTCAGTGATACACACGTCTGCACTAAGTCACTTCATTCACGTCCGACTTTTGTGACCCTATGGACTGTAGCCTGCCAGGCTCCTCTGTTCATGGGACTCTCCAGGCAAGAATAGTGGAGTGGGTTGCTATGCCCTCCGCCAGGGGATCGTCCCAACTGGGGATCACCAAATGTCTTGTGCATTTGCAAGCAGGTTCTTTACCACCAGTGCTACCGGAGAAGCCATATATATTCTTTTTCAGATTGGTTTCCATTATGGTTTTGGAATCTCTCCTAAGGGAACCATCAGAAACTTCAACAAACCAGCTCTGAACAAAAACACGTAAACAAATGCTGGCGGAATGTAAGCGCCACTCAAGTGCCATCAACAGTCTGGCGCCCAGTTAAGTGCTTACTTCTCCCCCAGTTACTCTACAGATTGAAAGAAATCCTAATAATCTCACCAACTTTCCTTCAGAGACTGACAAACGGATTCTGCAACAGAAATACAAAGGACTGAAAATATCAAGCGCTGTCTCAGAGAAGGGTAAGTTTGGAGGACTTCCCCCAGCTGATTTCAAGACTTATTCTAAAGCTGCAGACATCAAGACAGAGCAGCTAGCACGTGTACAGAATCTTCAGAGAGGCCAGTGGGCAAGAACAGCAAGCCCAGAAGGGAGCCGCACTTAAACGGTCATTCGAGCTCCAACAAAGGAGCCCCAGGAAGCAAACAGGAAAGGGCAAGTTTTTCAACAGCGGTGCTAGAACAATGGGACATCCACAAAGGGAGAAAAGGCCCTTTGACCTCTGCTCATGCTATTCACACGGATTTATCCAAGGTGGATTACAGGCCTAAATTTAAAAGCTAACACTGTGAAACGTGCTACCCCCGCCGCCACCCCCCAAAATTGGAGAATGTCTTCTCTAATGAGGTAGGCAGTGGTTTTAGACAGGAAACAGAAAGCAATAACTGTAGAAGATAAAACTGATACACTTCATTAAAACCAAAGAATGCCTCATCAAAAGACATTACTAGGAAACTTAAGCACACCCGGAGACTGGGGGAAAATGTCTCAAAGGAAGACACCCCAATGTCCACGAGGCACATGAAGAGGTCCTGCTATCCCTAGTCACGGGGGAGGTGCAAATCAGCACCTACTGAGATGCCCCTTCACGTCCCACTCAGCGGCTGAAATCGTGAGTAAACAGACTGACGCCCTGCTGATGAGGGTGTGAAGCCTGGCCTGTTCACAGACTGTCAGTGGGAGCGCAAGATGGTGCAGCCGCTTCGGGCAAACGTCTGACGGTTTCTTATAAAATCCACACACACTACCCTATGACCCAGCAATTTCACGCCTAGGTATCTGCCCATGAGAAAGGGAAATGTATGTCCCCAGAAAGACTTGTACAGCAATGTTTTTAGAGCCTTACTCTTTTATTTGCAATGTTGTTAATTCCTGCTATACAGCAAAGTGATTCAGTGATACACACGTCTGCACTAAGTCACTTCATTCACGTCCGACTCTTTGTGACCCTATGGACTGTAGCCTGCCAGGCTCCTCTGTTCATGGGACTCTCCAGGCAAGAATAGTGGAGTGGGTTGCCATGCCCTCCGCCAGGGGATCGTCCCAACTGGGGATCACCAAATGTCTTGTGCATTTGCAAGCAGGTTCTTTACCACCAGTGCTACCGGAGAAGCCATATATATTCTTTTTCAGATTGGTTTCCATTATGGTTTATCGCAGGATATGGGATCTAGTTCCCCTTTACCATACAGCAGGACCTTGTTTATCCATCCTATATGTTTGCACCTGCTACTTGCAAACCCCCAGTACTCCCCTCCCCTCCCCTCCCCTCCCTTGGCAACCACAAGTCTGCTCCCTATAGCCGTGAGACTTTTTCTGTCTTGTAGCTGTTCACCTGTGTCATATTTTAGAGCCCACGTATAAGTGACCTCACGTGTTATTTGTTTTTCCAGCTTTCGTTTCTCAGTTCCTTCACTTGGTACGATAGTCTCGAGTGTGATCCATGTTGCTGAAATGGCATTAGCCCCTTCTTTTTACGGCTGAGTAGCTGCCACATATCCGTGGGCCGCGTCCTCTTTGCCCATCACCTGTCAGTGGACGTTTTCCGCGTCTTGGCCACTGTAAACAGTGCTGCTGTGCACAGTGGTGCCTGTGGCTTTTTCCTCCGATGTTTATTTGGCTGCACCGGGCCTTAGTTGTAGCTCCTGGGATCTTCAATCTTTGTGGCGGCGTGTGGAATCTCTAGCTGCAGCCTGTGGGCTCTAGTTCCCTGACCAGGGATCGAACCCAGGCCCCCAGCATTGGGAGTGTGGAGTCTTAGCCCCTGGACCACCAGGGAAGTCAAGTATCTTTCTTAGAGTTTTGTATGGATATATGCCCACGAGTAGGACTGCTGGATCATTCGGTAGCTCTATTCTCGGTTTTCTGAGGAACCTCTGTGCTGTTTGACACAGTGCGTGCGTGCCGAGTCGCTTCATTAGTGTCTGGCTCTTTGCAGCCCTACAGACTGTAGCTCACCAGACTCTGTCCATGGCATTGTCCAGGCAAGAATACTGCCATACCCTCCTCCCAGGGATGTGCCCGACCCAGGGATCAAGCCACATCTCTTCCGTCTCTTGCACTGGCAGGCAGGTTCTTTACCACTAGCGCCACCTGGGAAGCCCTGTTTTCCACAGCGGCTGCACCAACTTATGTCCCACCAACAGCGTAGGAGGCTTCCCTTTTGTCCACACCCGCGCCAGCATTTATTATCAGTAGATTTTTGACGATGGCTGTTCTGACTGGTGTGAGGTGATACCTCATTGTAGTTTTGACACTCACTTCTCTAGACCCTTATTAATCTTAAGTGCCCCAAAATGGACAAAGTTCCTGTGTCCAGAAAAAGGAGAATGAGTGAGCAGACCAGTACACTTAGACTGTGGAACACTGCTCAGTGATAAACAGGACTGCACCGTGGGGCTGTGCAGCAACGTGGGTGATCCCAGCGAAGCAGCGGGACAGGGTCCTTACAGAGGAGTGACGGGAGTATTATCCCACTTCCATGACACCCCAGAACAGGCAGAATTCTTCTTTGGTGGGAACACTCCGAACAGTGCTACCTGGGATGTGGGGGGAGGGGATGGAATTAAGGACATAAGGGAGCTTCCTGGGTGATGCTAACATATTCTGTATCTTGATAGGGATTTGTGTTACACAGGTGCACCATTTATCCAAATGCACCAAATACACTCAAGATTTGTCTATTTCATTGCATGTAAGTAAATTTTACCTCGAAAAAGAGCAGAAGAACCATAAACACATATTGAACTCTAGTTAACACGCAGCACGATGGTGTATCTGGGGCCAGGCGGTAAGGTATATACTCATATGTGCAACTTGAGAAAGCAATAAAACAGAGAATAAAGGATGAATAGATAGTATGTGATAAAGGAATGACAATGAAGGGTTTCACTGTAGAATCTAAAGGTATGCGAGTATTCACCATACAGTTCTTTCAACTGTTTGGTATGTTAGGAAATTTTCACAATAAAACATTGGAAATAATACCTATAAAGGCACAGATAATTCCTCACATGTAAGCATCCCTTTCCCTCGGGAATAAATTTAAAATAGAGGAGCAGGAGACAAAGGGACTTGAGAGTAAAGGGTACTACTAGCTGTAAGTGGGTTTGTTTTTTTCCCTTAATGGTCCTTGGAAACCTAACCCACAGGCACCAGTGTCTTTAAGGAAGAGCTCCCTTTCCCAGTAAGTGTGGAAAGTACAGGGAGAAATAGAGGATAAACAAGAAAAGACAGAGATTAAAAGCTCAGTTTGCATCAGAGAGCAAAAACAACGTCCACAGGACGAGCGAAGTCTCTCGAAAGCAAGGTGAACGCCGCCTTGAGCAATGCAGGCTGTGACGGTGATGTCTGGGAGAGCGCCCAGCCCCGACGGCACCCGCAGAGGGCGCGCGGGCATCGTGGATGACACAGAGGCAGGGGACGAGGCAGCAAGCTCGGAGCCACGGCAAGCGTGACCCTGTAAACCCCGCTGCCACAACGCCTCTCAGCAAGACAAGCGCCTCTTGGTAGAGGCAACCCCACCAGCACTGGGGCAGCCTGGCAAACTCACCCAGAGGTGATCGCCATCGACCTTCACGGCGAACTTCAGTTTCCGCAGGCGGACAAGGGCGGAGGAGAGCCGGAAATGTGGGAAACGCAGTGGACCACCCCGGCGATCTGTCCACAGAGCAGCTCCTGTTGGTCCAGCAGGGTCTGGGGAGACGAGCCAGTCCAGCTGAGAGGCTGAAGGTCCCGAACTGCAGGGTCGTTCCTCAGAGTCGGGGTTGGCAGACTGCAGCCCGGGGCCAGATGGGCTCTGCGGCCCGTTTCTCTCCATAATCTGTGAGCCCAGCATGGCTTTCACAGTTTTGTGGGGGTGGTCAAAGTAACAACAGGAAGAACACGTGACAGAGGCCCTGCGTGGCATACAAAGCCTAAAGCATCGGCCCCTTTGAGGCCAAGCTGGCTGAACCCTGCCCGGAGTGTCACAGAACGCCCACAGTGAATGCAGGAGGAGATGGCCCAGAACGGCATTCCTGTTCCCAGGATTACAGGCCTGCACATGCATCCCCATTCAGATCCCCGCGGAGAGACCGGAGTGGTGCAGACTCATCCCCGCTCTGCAAGTCAGAGCACAATCACGTGAGCACACACACGGGCCTCCCGACCCACCTTCACGCTAAGTCAACCCCCGGGGGAGACAGCACGTGATGCCACGGAGGATGGAGCACTCGTGCCTCAAAGGGCTGAACTTGGACTCAGTCAGGGCTCTAGATCCCTCAGATTAAAGGAAAGGCTCTAAGCAGAAAGCGCCGAATGACCCTGTTGTGAGGAAGGGACCAGCCCAGTGCAGAGCAGGGCTCGTGCTGACGCTCCCCTCCCTGCATCAGGGACCCGGTGTCTTCAGTAATTCAGTGGCGCAGGGGAGAGAGGATGGGGGGAGTGGGTGAGCAGTGTCATAGGATAAGAGGGACTTGAAACACAACCACACGGGGTTTGTGGATCCTGTTTGGATGCTGATTAGGAGAAAAGGAAGGGAGAGAGAAAGGGAGAGGGAAGGAAGGGCTGAGTAACATCTCAGATCATAAAGGTGAAATGGGAACACGGACTATAAAGGATGGTATTATTGTCAATAATAGCAACTTTCGCCGATGGGATGTTACCCAAATATACCCTTTCCAGTTAGAGGTGTTCCCTGATGCTGGTGAGATGACGCCACGTCTAGAATCTGCTTCAAATACTCCAGAGGGAAAAACAAGAGTAGGGAGGAGTTAGGCTAGCTCATAACAGGCTGGTCAGGTGGTGATCTTTGTTGAAGGCGGGCTGATGACTCACTCCTCTTTACTCTGGTATACGTTTGGAGAAAAGTTTTTTCTTTTTTTGTTTCCCCAGTGGAGCAGACAGAAAACCGTGACAGTAACAGAGAGGTAGAGAAGGCAGAAATACTGGGCCGCTGGCTTGGGCATTTCAACATCAGAACAGCAACAAAGAACACAGCTACGAGTGAGGGAGCCGGGCTTCCCTGGTGGCCCAGGGGTTACGAATCTGCCTGCCAATGCAGGGGATGTGGGTTCGATCCCTGGCCTGAGAAGAGTCCACAGACCTCGGAGCAACTAAGCCCACGTGCCACAGCTACTGAAGCCCATGCTCTAGAGCCCGCGCTCTGCAACGAGAGAAGCCACTGAAAGGAGCAGCCTGTGCACCGCAGCCAGAGGGTGGCCACCGCTGGTGCAACCAGAGAAAGCCTGTGTGCAGCAGAAAGACCCCGGCAGCCAAAGTCGTAATCAACAATAATAAAGAAAGAACGAGAGAGCAGAAGTGGCAAACGCCCGGACTATGCGAAGAAAACTGCCCAGATATGAACCCTCTGGAAGGTCATGGGGTCCCCACCGAGTGAGCCGAGTGGCTTACCTGCGGGGGATAAAAGTAACAGATGCCAGCTCGGGTTGGATCTCCTTCTCCCTTCACCTGGGAACCATCATAGAGGAAAAAATAGTTCCACCTGCCAAGAGAAGAGAAAGGAGCCGTGTTCCCTTCCATCCTGTGAGCAGGGCCTTGTAACACGCAGCTTCCGGTGGCCCAGCCCAAGAGAGACTCATGCCTCGGTATCTGAAAAGCCTTCTGGGGGCCCCAGAGGAGAAGGAAGCTGAGAGCTACAAAGAGATAAGACCATTTCGTAAGTGCGGCTGACTTAAGCTAAAAACACGCCTCCATCCAGCCATCCGACCCTCGGCCGCAAAACACAGTGAGCAGCTAAGGAAAGACAGTGTGCCCACGATGACGCCTCTTATTTGAGACACTGCACCTTAACTCCGCACCCACATGGTTTGGTAACGTGTCTTCTAAGATGCTGATGATGAAGTAAGTCAGGGATGTCTTAGCTGCCCTCACAACTGCTGGGCACGAGACCTCCTGCCACTGTGTCGTTTAACACACGCTTGCCGAGGGCTCGTGGCGTGCGCTGCGTTTGCCAGCCCTGGGGCCATGGCAAGCAAAGGGCCACAGGGAACGCGCAGCCTCCAGGCAGGAGAGCACGTCCGTAGTGGGAAAGTGGGGGCGCCGCACCCTCTCTGCCGCCGAAACCTGAGTCCCAAGGGCTTCCCGGGTGGCCCGCTGGTGAAGACGCCGCAACTCCACGGCAGGGGCACAGCTTCAGCCCCTGGCTCAGGAAGTTAAGATCCCGCATGCCACCTGGCTCGGCCAAAAAAATTACAAGACAAAAACTAAAAGCCTCACCCCTCCTTTGACAGGACCCCTCATCAAACTTCTGGTTTCCTCTCCGCAGAGGAAGCTCTCTTCTCAATTTCCACAACCCTCTGCTCTTCCCTAAAGACTCGGGGTCTCCTCTCGGTATGACTGTAATTATCTCCTTAAGACCACGAGGCAAACTCCCCAGGCTGGCCCTGGGTTCAGCCTTTCAGTCTCTGAGAGCATGCCCATCAGGCCAGAGCAGCCACTGCACTCCTCTCCCATCTACACCCTCCCCCTGCCGCCCTCCCTGGCCCCACTTTATCCTCCCCGCCACAAGCAGTAACTCTGTTTCCAGCACGTTCCGCTTGCCCGAGTTCTAGACCTCAATGTGCCACCGGCTTCAGGGCAAGAGCAGATCAAAAATGCCTCGGGCGCAGCTCAGAAACCCCACTGCCGGTGGTGACCCTCTTGTAGTGTAACGTACATAAACAGCACATCACTGTGTTGGGTACAATGTTATCCGTCAGTTATGCTTCAGACAAAATGTCATAGAAAAAGATGGGATTTGTGGTTAGCAGAGGCAGGGGGGTGGGGGAAGCGGGGATTGGATGAAGGTAGTCGAAAGGCACAACCTTCCAGTTATAAGTAGCGCCAGGGCTGTGACGTGTTGTTGCTGTTGTTTACTCGCTGGCGCCGTCTCCGACTCCCTGCGACCCCATGGACTGTAGCCCACCAGGCTCCTCTGTCCATGGGCTTCTCCAGGCAAGAATACTGGAGTCGGTTGCCATTTCTTCCTCCAGGGGATCTTCCCAGCCTAGGGACAGATCCCGCATCTCTTACATGCCCTGCACTGGCAGGAGGATTCTTTACTGCTGAGCTACTAGCCCAGTCCTGGTGTAATGTACAGTATGATAAACGTAATTAACACTGCCGTGTGTTATACATGCAAGTTGTTAACCAGAGTAAATCCTGAGTTCTCATTACAAGGAAAAAAATTTTCCTTTTATTTTGTATCTGTGTGAGATGACAGATGCTCACTAAACTGACTAATCTTTTCATGATTATGTGAGTTACAGTGCTGAACGTCAATTACACGTCAGTGAACTGGAAGCTTTAGGTAGATAAATACACGAATGAATGAATGAGACCCCACTGCTGGGCTCCATTCCACCTTTTCCTCGTGTTTCCTGGGTGAAAGTGCCCCGACTCTTGACAGGCCCACAAAGAACACCTGAGTGTCATTCTGAACTGCACACATAGAAATGTCATAAGCTCTGCTCATTCTTTTGAAACCACACCTCTCACTTTCCTCGATTTAACATTCGCTGAACCAAATTCAGACAGGCTTAACCCATTTAGGGCAGGTGTGGTGTAATACCCCTCAAGAGCCAGTCTGGCCAAACTTCTCCTCGTGGGGAAATTCCACAGGGCCACCTCTGCCTGTCTCTCAAAAGCGAGGACTCGATCACCTGTGGGACTGTCCCGGCCCAGCTGCAGGATCCAGCCACGGCTACCCTTTCTGCAATCTACCAGCAGCGCTAGACCCTGCAAGAGGCTTGTGCAGTCACAGCACAGCAGCTTCAGGGAGAAATGGCCCTTGATTGGTGGCTCTGAGGAAAATGGTCCCCCCCAGCCCCCCGCTTGATTGAATTTAGACAATCCAGTTGGGAATTTTCAGTTCACCCAAAACATCTGTCCAGCAGCCTGGCAGGAACTGAACCCCATAGGCCCTGCTACTCACCAGGGGCCACCGTGCTCTCTGTGGAGGTGGAGGCCGCCATTTACTCTCCGAGGGGCCTCATTCTCTTCGTCTGGCTTTTCTTTTCCAGGCCAGCAGTGGCAATGCCTCCGGGTCCCCAGTCTGCTGAATCCGGATGTGGGGCGTTTAGGGGTCTTCAGTCGCCAGCAGCCACTTGTCTAGTTTTCATTCAGCATGAAAGTGCTGGTTCCCTTCCTCGGAGGCCCTTTGGTCCCATCAGTACCTCCAGCCTCTCAGAAAGAATAAAATAAAACAAGACGATTGTTCCACAAAGTCACATCCACCAGTCTGGTTCCATGAGCATCAGCTCTCTGGCCCTCTGTGGAACGAACCCTTCAAAGAGCTCCTCACCAGCGACACCCCTGCACAGGCGAGATGCATTCTGAAGGCGGTGCCCTGAAGCAGTGTCTAGCTTGTCTTCTTCAAAGCCATTCTGAAGGTTTCTTTTCTAAAGTTTGAAGCTTCCTGTTCAAAGATCAGTCCCTTGGCCCTAAAATAAACACAAGGCATGGATTATTTCAGAATCCCATGAGTGAGCATGTGACCCAGCAGAGCTAAGCAAATGGTATGCTTCAAAAGAGCTTTCCAGAAAGTTGAAAAGTGTGTTTCAAGATCCAAAAGAGAGGAGAGCAAAACCTCAAAGTCCCACAGTTAACTTGTAAAAGTTATGTCACACGTAAGATAAAATTAAATAACCGGTGTGAAAAAGCTTTGGGTGTCGAGCACAGCGATACAAATGAAGCAGCTGCTGTAGTAATAATGGAATCAGATTAAGGAACTGTCACCTCGACAGCCCAAAAGTAGTCTAAAACACGTAGAATCCAGAGCTGGGCGTGTTTCCAGAAGACAGAGAATGTAATAAGTGACACTCAACTCCCACAAGAGGAGAAGAAACCCATGAAATTTCACACTCAGAAAGGATGAGGGCATCACTTGAATCCTCTCTTGTACCCTCCTTCAGTAGCTGCCTTGACTGTCTCTAGCTTCCTTCCTCCAGAGACAGGTCAGTGTTAAACTTATCCTTCCACCAAGCTGCAACTGGCCTTCAAGTAAACTCCACACTCTCCAGGAAAACAAAACAAGGTCTGATTCTTTGGGCACCTCAAATCTGTATTACCAACCGTCATTTTCTCCAAGCTCAGTGTCCCCAGGGACACAGTTTCAAATGCTTGCTCATCATCTGCCATCCTCTTGGGAACACAAGGGGTTCTGTTTTTTTCTTTTTTAAGCTCCTTTGGTAGAAGTCCCTAGAGAGGACACCACCGAGCCTTTGGTGGCCTGTAAAACCTGTCTTTTCTCAGCTCTTGCTATCTTGGGGTGGGCCTCACTAGGGTCATACTCACGGCATCTGTGAAGCATATTCGGATGCCTATGGCAGCGGTATCTAAGCCCCCTGGGGCCAAGGGCTGCATCCTGAAACCCCCACCTCTTGTTCCCAGAGGACTGGGCCGTCCTCTGCCACGGTCCACTCGCTTATCTAAAAGATCTAGAAGGAGCCGGTAATGGTCCAGGGGTAGGGCAACTGTTGGGATGCGGCCGCAGAAGTCCCCGGTGGGAGGCGGGGGGAGGTGGTGATGTGTGGCCTCAGGGTCCGCAGAGCAGGCAAGGGGGCGGGACCGACCGCGATGGGCCGGGAAGCGACGGCTAACCGCAGGTGGCAGCGGGACGTGTCTGGCCTCAGCTTCAGGGAGCTGGCATTGGTGGACAAAAAGGCGCAGGGGTGAACCGAGGCCCGGGTCACAGCGCGGAGGGGCGCCCAGAAGGCGCTCTCCGCCAGGGTCCCCCCTCGCCGCTTCGGTGTCCCTGCGCCGCCGGACACTGCCCACCCGCCGGAGTCGCCAGGCAGCCCCAGGGTCGGCGATCGGGCTTCCGGGCCTGGTGGTCCCCGCAACTCCCGCCCGGTACCTACGCGCGCGGCAGAGCGGCCCCAGGGTCACGCGCCGCCCGAGCCTACCGCCCCCGTGGAGTTCCCGCAGGACCGGCGCGCGCCGATGACGTAGGTCGAGCGCGCCGGGACGTCAGAGGCCCATGGCGGCGGCGGCGGCCGCGGGCGAAGCCTGGCGGGCGGCCTCTCCGCGAAGGCGCTCAGCGGCACGGCGTCCGAAGCGGAGGCAGGCTGCGGCGGCTGCCGGGACCCCGGGATCCGAGCCCGAGGTGGACGGCGGAGTCGTGCTTCGTCGCATCCAGGAGGCCAGGTAAGGACAGACTCGGTCCTGGGTCCAACTTCACGTCCCTGGGAGTCTCCCCGAGCTGCAGCCTCTTCATTTGTCCCCTTTAACGCTCAGGGTTTAAGGGTTATGGGTGGAGGCAACGGAGGGAAGGAGCTCATTATTGTAATCACGCAATAACGTCTCTTACGGCCGTTGCCACTGCGTGGCCAATGGGCTTGAAAATAGCAACAGTACCTGTATAGGCCTGTTTCGAGGGTTCAGAGGATTCGTAAATGGTTGCACCATTCCAAACAGTATCTGGCGCGTGGTAAGCGCGCTACCCGTGTTCGGTATGAATATAATGCTGATATCGGTCATCAGTGGTTTTGCTCACAGGAGGGCCGCAGCCTGCACGCGTGATAGTCATTTTCACGAGTCTCATCACTGGTTAATTGAGGAGCTGCTGCTGTGTGGCTGGCACTGGCTTAAGCGCTTTTTATCGAGATGAACATCTCAGCCACGCTAGGGTCCCGACGAGGCGCCGAGTCTCGAAGAAAAGCGGTTTCTAGGTGTGTGTAGAGCCAGGTTTCAAACCTTTGTCTTTGGTAACTTCAAGTTCAGTTCAGCTCAGTCATGTCGGACTCTGCGACCCCATGGACTGCAGCACGCCAGGCTTCCCTCTCCATCACCAACTCCTCGAGTTTACTTAAACTCCTGTCCATTGAGTCGATGATGCCATCCAACCATCTCATCCTCTGTCATCCCCTTCTCCTCCCACCTTCAGTCTTTCCTAGCATCAAGGTCTTTTCCAATGAGTCAGTTGTTCATGTCAGGTGGCTATAGTATTGGAGTTTCAGTTTCAGCATCAGTCCTTCCAGTGAATATTCAGGACTGATTTCCTTTAGGATGGACTGGTTGGATCTCCTTGCAGGCCAAGGGACTCTCAAGAGTCTTCTCCAACACCACAGTTCAAAAGCATCCATTCTTCGGTGCTCAGCTTTCTTTAGAGTCCAGCTGTCACGTCCATATATGACCACTGGAAAAACTATAGCTTTGACTAGATGGACCTTTGTTGGCAAAGTAATGTCTCTGCTTTTTAATATGCTATCTAGGTTGGTCATAACTTTTCTTCCAAGGAATAAGCGTCTGTAATTTCATGGCTGCAGTCACCATGTGCAGTGATTTTGGAGCCCAACAAAATAAAGTCTGTCCCTGTTTCCACTGTTTCTCCATCTATTTGCTATGCAGTCACCATCTGCAGTGATTTTGGAGCCCCCCAGAATAAAGTCTGTCACTGTTTCCCCATCTATTTGCTATGAAGTGATGGGACCAGATGCCATGATCTTAGTTTTCTGAATGTTGAGTTTTAAACCAACTTTTTCACTCTTCTCTTTCACTTTCATCAAGAGGCTCTTTAGTTCTTCACCTTCTGCCATAAGGGTGGTGTCATCTGCATATCTGAGGTGATTGGTATTTCTGCCAGCAATCTTGATTCCATCTTGTGCTTCATCCAGCCCAGTGTTTTTCATTACATACTCTGCATATAAGTTAAATAAGCAGGGTGATGATATATATACAGCCTTGACGTAGTCCTTTCCCTGTTTGGAACCAGGGAACTTGAGAACTTCCTTCAAAACTTTGGTAACTGCAAAGCTCTCCATTATTCTGGTTTATTCCACCCCCACCCCTCCATGCTTTGCTGTGTACTTTATATAATGTTGAGGAGGAAAAGTCTACTCTTCTGGGTTCTTCTAGCTGCTCTAATAATCAGATTGACACAAAACAGATTAAGTCATGTCTGACTCTTTGGGACCCCATGAACTGCAGCACGCCAGGCTTCCCTGTCCTTCACCATCTCCCTGAGTTTGCTCAAACTCATGTCCATTGAGCTGGTGATGCCATCCAACCATCTCATCCTCTCTCGCCCCCTTCTCCTATCCTCAGTCTTTCTCATCATCAGGGTCTTTTCCAAGGTATTGGAGCTTCAGCATCAGTACTTCCAATGAAAATTCAGGGTTGATTTCCTTCAGGATTGACTGGTTTGATCTCCTTGCTGTCCAAGGGACTCAAGAGTCTTCTTGAGCACCAGACTTCGAAAACATCAGTTCTTTGGTGCTGAACCTTCCTTATGGTCCAGCTCTCACATCGGTAGACGACTGCTGGAAAACCATGGCTTTGGCTCTGTGTACCTTTATTGGGCTTCCCTTGTGGCTCAGTTGGTAAAGAATCCACCTGCAGTGCAGGAGACCTAGGTTCGATCCCTGGGTTGGGAAGATTTAGGTTGGTCATAACTTTTCTTCCAAGGAATAAGCGTCTGTAATTTCATGGCTGCAGTCACCATGTGCAGTGATTTTGGAGCCCAACAAAATAAAGTCTGTCCCTGTTTCCACTGTTTCTCCATCTATTTGCTATGCAGTCACCATCTGCAGTGATTTTGGAGCCCCCCAGAATAAAGTCTGTCACTGTTTCCCCATCTATTTGCTATGAAGTGATGGGACCAGATGCCATGATCTTAGTTTTCTGAATGTTGAGTTTTAAACCAACTTTTTCACTCTTCTCTTTCACTTTCATCAAGAGGCTCTTTAGTTCTTCACCTTCTGCCATAAGGGTGGTGTCATCTGCATATCTGAGGTGATTGGTATTTCTGCCAGCAATCTTGATTCCATCTTGTGCTTCATCCAGCCCAGTGTTTTTCATGACATACTCTGCATATAAGTTAAATAAGCAGGGTGATGATATATATACAGCCTTGACGTAGTCCTTTCCCTGTTTGGAACCAGGGAACTTGAGAACTTCCTTCAAAACTTTGGTAACTGCAAAGCTCTCCATTATTCTGGTTTATTCCACCCCCACCCCTCCATGCTTTGCTGTGTACTTTATATAATGTTGAGGAGGAAAAGTCTACTCTTCTGGGTTCTTCTAGCTGCTCTAATAATCAGATTGACACAAAACAGATTAAGTCATGTCTGACTCTTTGGGACCCCATGAACTGCAGCACGCCAGGCTTCCCTGTCCTTCACCATCTCCCTGAGTTTGCTCAAACTCATGTCCATTGAGCTGGTGATGCCATCCAACCATCTCATCCTCTCTCGCCCCCTTCTCCTATCCTCAGTCTTTCTCATCATCAGGGTCTTTTCCAAGGTATTGGAGCTTCAGCATCAGTACTTCCAATGAAAATTCAGGGTTGATTTCCTTCAGGATTGACTGGTTTGATCTCCTTGCTGTCCAAGGGACTCAAGAGTCTTCTTGAGCACCAGACTTCGAAAACATCAGTTCTTTGGTGCTGAACCTTCCTTATGGTCCAGCTCTCACATCGGTAGACGACTGCTGGAAAACCATGGCTTTGGCTCTGTGTACCTTTATTGGGCTTCCCTTGTGGCTCAGTTGGTAAAGAATCCACCTGCAGTGCAGGAGACCTAGGTTCGATCCCTGGGTTGGGAAGATCTGCTGGAGAGCGAAATGGCTACCCACTCCAGTATTTTGGCCTGGAGAATGCATGGACTGTGTAGTCCGTGGGGTCACAAAGAGTCAGACATGACTGAATGACTTTCAAAATGATCTCTGCTTTTTAATACTGTCATTTGTCATAGCTTTCCTGCCAGGAAGCAACTGTCCGCTAATTTTATGGCTACAGGCACCATCGGCAGTGATTTTAGAGCCTAAGAAGAGGACATCTGTCACGCTTCCAGCTTTTCCTCTTCTATTTGCCACGAAGTGATGGGACTGGATGCTGTGATCTTAGTTTTTTTAATACTGAGTTTTAAGCTGGCTTTTTCACTCTCCTCCTTCACCCTCATCAAGAGGCTCTTTAGTTCCTCTTTACTTTCTGCCATGAGTGGTATCATCTGCATATCTTATCTGAGGTTGCTGATACTTCCCCCAGGGATCTTGATTCCAGCTTGTAACTCACCCAGGCCAGCATTTTGCATGATGTGCTCTGTGTATAAGTTAAATAAACAGGATGACAATAAATAGCCTTGTACTCACTTCTCAGTTCCGAGCCAGTCAGTTGTTCCATACAGGGTTCTAACTGTTGCTTTTTGACCTGCATACAGATTTCTCAGGAGACAGGTAAGATGGTTTGGTATTCCTATCTCTATAAGAGTTTTCTACAGTTTCTTATGATCCACACAGTCAAAGGCTTTAACATAGTCATTGAAAGAGAAGTAGGTGTTTTTCTGGAATTCTTTGCTTCTTCTGTGATCTAGCGAATGTTGACAATTTGATCTCTGGTTCCTCTGCCTTTTCTAAACCCAGCTTGAACATCTGGAAGTTCTCCATTCATGTAACGTTGAAGCCTAGCTTGGAGGATTTTCAGCCTAACCTTACTAGCACGGGAGATGAGTGCAATTGTCCAGTGGTTTGAACATTCTTTAGTACTGCCCTTCTTCGGGATTTGAATGAGGATTGACCTTTTCCAGTCCTGTGCCCACTGCTGAGTTTTCCAGATTTGCTCACCTGTTGAGTGTAGAACTTTGCTAGCATCATCTTTTAGGATTCTGAGTAGCTCTGCTGGCATTCCATCACCTCCTCTAGCTTTATTGACAGCAGTGCTTCCCAGGGTCCCCTTGACTTCACGCTCTAGAATGTCTGGTTCTGAGCGGGAGACTGTACTCCTGTGGTTGTCTGGTCGTCAGGATCTTTTTGGTGTCCTTTGTATTCAGATCTTCTGTGTGTTCTTTCCGTCTCTTCTGTCTCTTCTGCTTCTCTTAGGTCCTTACCGTTTCTGCCCTTTATTGTGCCCATCTTTGGATGAAGTGTTCCTTTGGTGTTGCTGATTTTCTTGAGGGGATCTCTTGTCTTTCCCTTTCTGCTGTCTTCCGCTGTTTCTTCGCACTGTTCATCGAAGAAGGCCGTCTTGTCCGTCCTCTCTGTTCTCTGGAGCTCCCTGTTGGGCTGGGTGAGCCTGTCCCTCTCTCCCTTGCTTTTCGCTTCTCCTCCTTCCTTAGCTGTCTGTAAAGCCTCCGCAGACACCCACTCCGCCTTCTGGCACTTCTGCTTCTTTGGAGTGTTATTTCTCTCTCTTCTTGACATGGCCGTCCCAACAGGTATGAGGCGGTAGCTCGTGGTGCCTTTGACCTGCAGTTCCCTGCTGTTTAGCGATGCTGAGCATCTCTTCATGAACCTGTTGGCCCTCTGTTTGTCTTCTTTGGAATAAAGGAGTGTTGGGATCTTCTGCCCATATTTTAATGGAATTGTTTGGGGTTTTGCTGCTGCGTGTTCTCTGTATGTTTTGGGTGTACCCTTATCAGATGCGTGATTTGCAGACACTGTCTCCCGTTCCATGCGCGGCCTTTTCGCTTTGTCCATGGCCACATCTGCCGTGCAGAAGCTTTGTAGTTTGATGTAGTTCCACTTGTTTATTTTTGCTTTTGTTACTTGTACTTTTGGTGTTAGATTTAAAATATCATCCCCCCCCAAATTCTTAATAAATAAAAACAAAAAAGCCTCGCAAATACTTGCGTCGCGTTTACTGCCTGTGTTTTCTTCCAGGGGTTTTATGGTTTCAGGTCTTTCTAGAAATGCCCTTGGTCTTGTTCGTCTGGCTGCACTGGTCCTCAGTTGCGGCAAGCTCCATCTTCTAACTGCGCGTGTGAGATCTAGCGCGCCCACCAGGCCTCAGACCCGTGCCCCCTGCACTGTGGAGTCTTAGCGACGAACCACCAAGAAGTCCTGCTCTCAAGTCTTATATTTGAGTCTAAATCCGTCTTGAGTTAAGCTTTGTGTATGGTGTAAGATAGTGGTCTAGTTTTATTCTTTTTTTTTTTTTTTGAGACAGAGAAGTCCTGCTCTCAAGTCTTATATTTGAGTCTAAATCCGTCTTGAGTTAAGCTTTGTGTATGGTGTAAGATAGTGGTCTAGTTTTTTTTTTTTTTTTTTTTTTCTAATGTGGATGTCAGTTTTTCCAAATGCAATTTATTGAAGAGACTATCTTTTCCATTTTACATTCTTGGCTCCTTTGTTGTAAATTAACTGACCGTAGATGCAATGGATTTATTTCCAGCTCTGTTCTGTTCCACTGATCTGTGCATCTGTTTTTAAACCAAAACTATACTGTTTTAATTACTATAGCTTTGGAATAGATTTGAAATCAGAGGGCACGGTAGCTCGAGCTTTGTTCTTCTTTCTCAAGATTGCTCTGGCTATTTGGGGTCTTTTGTGGTTCCATACAAATTTTAGAATTGTTTGTCATGTTGAAAATGCCTTGGGAATTTTGATGAGGATTGCATTGAATCTGTAAGTTTCTTTGGGTAACATGGACATTTTAACAACATTAATTGCAATCCATGATCAGAAAATATGTTTCCACTTATTTGTGTCTTCCTCAGTTTTCTTTCTTTAATATCTTGTCTTTTTCAGTATGCAAGTCTTTCAGTTCCTTGGTTACATTTATCCTTAGGTATTTTATTCTTTTTTAGGTAGAAAAATCTTTTTGATGCAGTTGTGCATGAGGCTGTTTCTTTTTTTTTCTGATCAGTATTTTTTATGGAAGTGAGTTGATTTGAAGTGTGTTAATTTCTGTGGTATACCAAAGTGATTCATTTACCATATATTAATATATACATTCTTTTTTATATATTCTTTTCATTATGGTTTATCATAGGATGTTGACTATAGTTCTCTGCACTGTACAGTGGGGCCGTGTCGTTTATCCATTCTCTATATAAATGTGTGTACCCGCTAACCCCAGCCTCCCACTCCAGCCCTCTCCCACTACCTTCTGCTTTGGGGCCACCAGCCTGTTCTCTGTGTCCATGAGTCTGATTTGGATTTATAGTTAGTTCATCTGTGCCATATTGTAGATTCCACATATAACCGATGCCATATGGTCTTTGTCTTTCTGACTTCCTTCACTTAGTATGGTAATCTCTGCATCCAGCTATGTTGCTGCAAATGGTGTCTTTTTTATGGCTGACTAGTATTCCATTACACACACAGACACACAGACACACACACACACACACACACACACACACACACACGTCTTCTTTATTCATCTGTCAATTAACGCTTAGGTTGTTCCCATGTCTTGGCTGTTGTGAATGGTGCCGCTATGAATATAGGTTTGCGTGTATCTTTTTAAATTGTAGCTTTGTTCGGATATATGCCCAGGAGTGGGATTGCCATATCATGGCACCCTACTCCAGCACTCTTGCCTGGAAAATCCCACAGACGGAGGAGCCTGGTGGACTGCAGCCCATGGGGTCGCTAAGAGTCAGACACGACTGAGCGACTTGACTTTCACTTTTCACTTCCATGCATTGGAGAAGGAAATGGCAGCCCACTCCAGTGTTCTGTACCTGGAGAATCCCAGGGACAGGGGAGCCCGGTGGGCTGCCGTCTGTGGGGTCACACAGAGTGGGACACGACTGAAGCGACTCAGCAGCAGCAGCAGCATGGTTATCCGACTCTGAGTTTTCTGAGGAGCCTCCTCCGTGTTTCCCACAGTGGCTGCAGCAGCTTACATTCCCACCAGCGGTGTAGGAGGCCTGCCCTTCCTCCACGCCGTTCCCCAGCATTTGGTATTGGTAGACTTTTTAAGGCCATTCTGATGGCTGTGAGGTGATAGACAGCTCGTTGTGGTTTTGGTTTGCGCTTCTCTAGTAATTAGCTGTGATGAGCATCTTCTTGTGTGCCTGTTGGCCGTCTGTATTTCTTCTTTGAGAAAAGGTCTGTTTAGGGCTTATGCCCATTTTTCAGTTGGATTGTTTCGTTTTTTTGTTGTTTTGTGAGCTCCTTATGTATTTTGTAAATTAAACCCTTGTCAGTTGCATTGTTCACAGATATTTTATCCCACTCTTTAGGCTGCCTTTTCACTAGTTTGCGGTTTCCTTTGCTGAGTTTTTAAGTTTGACTAGATGGCCTTAGGGCTTCCCCTGTGGCTCGGCTGGAGAGGAATCTGCCCGCAGTGCAGGAGGCCTGGCTTCAGTCGATGGGCTGGGAAGATCCCCTGGAGAAGGGCAAGGCTACCCGCTCCAGCATTCTGGCCTGGAGAGCTCCATGGACTGTATAGCCCACGGGGTCGCAAAGGGTCGGACACGGCTTATCGACTTGCACTTTACTTCACCTCATTTATTTTTTATTTCTATTGCCTTGAGAAACTGACCTAAGAAAACACTGGTATAAGTTATGTCAGAGAATATCTTGCCTGTGATATCCTCTAGGACTTTTATGGTGCTGTGCATTATAGTAAGTCTTTAGTCCATTTGGAGTTTCTTTTTGCCTGTGGTGAGTGGTGTGTTCCAGCATCGCTGATTCACGTGAGGCTGTCTGGCTTTCCCCACACCACTTGCTGAAGAAGCAGTCTTTCTCCCGTCCTGTCTCAGCGCCTCCTCTGCCGAGTGTTGCTTCACTGTAGACGTGTGGCTTTGCCTCTGGGCTGTCTATCCTTTCCGTGACCCGTGTGTCTGCTTCTGTGCTCTACCACACTCTTTTGATTACCATAGCTTTGTAGCATTACCTGACGTCTGGGAGGGTTACGCCTCCAGCTTTGTTCTTTTTCTTCTGGATTACTTTGGCAATTCTGGATCTTTTATGATTCTGTTTAAATTTTCGGATTATTTGTTCTAGTTATGTGAAAAAATGTCATGGATAACTCGATAGGGATCACATTAAATCTGTGTTTTACTTTGGGTGGTATGGACATTTTAATAATATTCTTCCAGTCCAAGAGTATGGGACATGAGTCATCTCGAATTTCCTTTATTAATGTGTTATAGTTCTCAGTGTGAGTGTTTCACTTCCTTGATCAGGTTTATGCCAAAGTATTTCATTTTGGTAGTGGAGGGGGCCGAGGATGTGATTTTAGGAGGACTTTTTTGTTGCTTTTCCTTCATTCCCTTTATGATATTTGTGTAAAGAAATGCAGTCAGTTTCTGTATGTTAGTCTTGTGCCCTGCTACTGTGCTGAATGTATCAGTTCTAGCAGTTTTGGTGTGAGGTCTTTGGCATTTTCTATATATAGTATTGCATTATCTGCATGTAATGACAGCTTTATTGCTTCCTTCCCAGTTTGAATATCTTTTGTTTCTTTTCCTTGTTTGATTGTTGTGGCTAGCACTTCCAATACTATGAAAGAAGAGGTGAGAGTGGGCATCCTTATCTTCTTCCAGGTATTAAGGGGAGCCCTTCCAGCTTCTCACCAGTTAGTTTACGTTGCCTTTGGGTTTGTCATAAGTGGGTTCCCCAGGTGGCACTCACGGTAAAGAATCCACCTGCCAATGCAGGGTTCAATCCCTGGAAAGATCCCCTGGAGGAGGTCATGGTAACCCACTCCAGTGTTCTTGCCTGGAGAATTCCAAGGACAGAGGAGCCTGGTGGGCTACAGTCCATGCGATCACAGAGAGTCAGATAGGACTGAGCAATTAACAATTTCACTTGCCATAAATAGCTTTCATTATACTGAGATGTTTCCCTCTATACCCACTTTAGTAAGAGCTTTAAGAAAAAATCCTGAATGGATATTGAATTTTGTCAAATGCTTTTTCTGTATCTAACAGATGACAATAACGTGTTTTTGTCTTTGTGTAGTTTATCCCACTGATTGATTTTGCATGTGTCGAGCCATCTTTGTGAACTGGGGATGACTCTCACTTGGATGCAGTGTGGAATCTTTTTATGTGTTGTTGGATTCAGTTAATATTTTGTTGAGAATTTTTACATCTATGTTCATCAAAAATACTGGCCTATAATTTTCTTCTTTTCTTTTCCGTGATGTCTCTGTCTGGTTTTCGTATCAGGGTAGCGATGGCTCCATAGAATGTCTTCGGGAGTGTTGCTTCCTCTCCATTTTTTTGGAAGAGTTTGAGAAGGATTGGGCTCAGCTGGTAAAGAATCTGCCTGCAATGTGGGAGACCTGGATTCCCTGCCTGGGTGGGATCTTCCGTCCCCTGGGGAAGGCAAGGGCTACCCACTCCAGTATGCTGGCCTGGAGAGTTCCGTGGACGTGGAGTCCGTGCAGCTGCAGAGAGTCAGACACGGCCGAGTGCCTTCCACTTTGCTTTCACTTCAGTTAAGGGCTGGTTTCAGTGCTTCTTCTCGTGTTTGGTAGAATTTACCTTTGAAGCCCTCTGGTGTTGGACGTTTCTCTGCAGGGAGTTTTTAAATTACAGTCTATATTTCACTTCTGGCGGCCAGATTATTTCTTCCTGATTCAGTTTTGATGGGCCGTGTTTTTTTTAGGAACTTACCCCTTCCAGGTTGTCAGCTTTGTTGGCACGTAACTGCTCATAGTATTCTGCTGTGTGTTTCTGGCGTGCCTCCCTTTTCATTTCTTGCTTTGTTGATTTGGGGGATCCTCTCTTCTTGGTGAGCCTGGCTCGAGGTCTGTCAGCTGTGTCCATCCTTTCACAGATCTTCCAGGTTGTCAGCTTTGTTGGCACGTAACTGCTCATAGTATTCTGCTGTGTGTTTCTGGCGTGCCTCCCTTT
Source organism: Madoqua kirkii (assembly GCA_006408675.1). Taxonomy (NCBI): domain Eukaryota; kingdom Metazoa; phylum Chordata; class Mammalia; order Artiodactyla; family Bovidae; genus Madoqua; species Madoqua kirkii. The sequence goes on along the minus strand of SJYC01005013.1, from coordinate 45,220 downwards.
TCATTTCTTGCTTTGTTGATTTGGGGGATCCCTCTCTTCTTGGTGAGCCTGGCTCGAGGTCTGTCAGCTGTGCTCATCCTTTCACAGAGCCGGGTTTTGGTCTTGCCGAGTTTATCTGTGTTCCAGTCTCTCTTGTTTATTTCCTCTCTGACGTTTACTACTTTCTTCCTTCTGCTTTGAGGTTTGTTTGCTCTTTTCTGATTTTTTCGCATGATGGATCAGGTTCTTTATTTGAGGTTCCTCTTGTTTTGAGGAGGGGCTGTGTTGCTGTGAACTTGCCTCTAGGAGCTGCTTTTCCCGCATCACATGGGTCTTGCGTGGCTGTGGTTCCATTCTCGTTTGTCTAAAAGTATTCTTTAATTTCCTCTTTGAGTTCGTTGTTGACTGGTTAGTTTTTCAGTAGCTTGCTGTTCAGTCCTCGTGTAATCAGTTTGTTTTTTCCTCATTTCTTTTTCTGGGGTTAATTCCTAGTTTCATGCCATTTTGGTCAGGAAAGATGCTTGAGATGATGTCCATGCGCTTAGATTTGCTGAGGCTTGTTTTGTACCCTAGAATGTGGTGAATCCTAGAGAATGTTCCATGTGCAATTGAAAAGAATGTGTATTGGGGGTTTTTTTTGGATGTAATGTTCTAAAAATACCCATTAAGTCTTAACTGTTCTTTCTGTATTGTTTCGTTGCTTTACTGATGTGAGTGGGATGCTGGCGTCTCCTGCTGTTCCTGGATTTCTGTCAGTTTCTCCCTTTATGTCTGTTAGTGTCCTGGGTATGGGTGCCCCCGTGTATCAGGTGTGGGTATGTTGACAAGTGTAAAGTCTCCTTCTTTTGCTCCCTATATCCTCATATGGCGTCCTTCTTTATTGTTTCGTCCTTTATTGTAGAGTCTGTTTTATCTGATATTAGTGTTGCAGCTCCTGCTTTCCTGTGACTTACATTTACATGAAATATCCTTCTATCCCCACTTGCCGTCTACGTGTGTCCTTTGCCCTAAAGCGAGCCTTTTGTGACCGGTGGATTGCAGGCTTTTGTTTCGTTTAATCCAGTCTGCCGCGCGCTGCGTCTCGTAATTGCAGCATTTGGTCCTTTGGCTTTTAAGGATGTGCGTTTACTGGTTTGGAATCTTGCTTTCCCTTTGATTTGCTGTTTCTTGGTCCCTGTTGTTTTCTCCTTTGTGTTGATGATTCTCTTCTCTCTTGTGTTCTCTTCTTTTTGCTGCTTGTGAATCTGTTGTATGTTTGATTCGTGGTTACCCTCTTTTTCAAGGTTACCCTGTTTTCATGTTAACCCCTTCCTGTATCTGCTTGACTGGTAGTCATATAGGCTCAAACACATTACGGGGGGAAATAATCTATTTTCTTACTCTCCTTCCCCACGTCATATGATTTTGATTTCCTCTTTTATATCTTCATGTTCATCCTCCATTCTCTGTGATTATCACAGTCACAGAAGATTTTTATTTTTAAAAGTCTGTTTACTGGCTTATTTACGTTATTTACTTTCCCATTGTGATTTCCTCTTTATTAACGTTTCCTTTAGGATAGGTTTTGTATTGCTGAATTTTTTTAGTTTTTGCTTATTTAAAAAATTCTCTATCTGTCTATTCTAAGTGATAATCTTGCTGGATAGACAATCCTCGGTTACAGACCTTTCCCTTTTAGGACTCTGAATTTATCTTATCTCTGTAAGATAGATTTCTGGTCTGTAACATTTCTGTAGAGAAATTGTCTGATGGCCTTGTTGAGGGGGCCGAGGTTCCCCTAAAATGTGTTGTTTCGTTGCTGAGTCAAGTCCTAGTCTCTGCGACCCCACGGACTGTAGCCTGCAGGCTCCTCTGCCCATGGGATTCCCCGGCGAGAACAGGATGGGTTGCCACTTCCTGACCCAGGGAATCTTCCTGACCCGGGGGTCTTCCTGACCCGGGGGATCTTCCTGCCCAGGGATCAAGCTCCTGTCTTACAGTGGCAGGTCAGTTCCTTATCCCTGAGCTCCAGTTTTTGCCTTGCTGCCTTTAGAATTTCTCTTTAACTTTGCCATTTGTAAAATTATGGTATGACTTGGGGCTTCCCTGATGGCTCGTCAGTAAAGAATCTGCCTGTGGTGCAGGAAGCATGGGATCGATTCCTTCCTGTACCTGGATATCTGCTTCCTTCTGTAGGTTTGCGATCTTCTCAGCCATAATCTCTTGAAATACATTTTTGATCCCCTTTTCTGTTTCTTCCCCTTCTGAAATCCCTATTATGCATGCTTTGTATTAAATCTTTATATTGGTGTTTTTCTCAGTTGGCTTTTTGTGAGTATGTGCATGGGGGAAAAGGCTACAGTGGGGGGGCCTGCCTCTCCCCCACCACGTGGCCTGGCACACCCTTAGCTGTGAGTGCACCCGATTCCAGCCCCATCCCAGCTGTCCCCACACAGCCAGCCCCAGTCCTCCCTAGGTCTGGTCTCAAAGCCCATGTCCCGGCACCCAGCCGGAACCGTGGTGTCCCAGGCGCGGGGCAGCGGTGCTGGCCGCCCGTGTAGCCCTCCGCGCTCCGGCTGCCGCAGGCCGGCTGCCGCATTCTCCTCCAGGCCGGGGCGGGGCGCTTCCCGGGGTGCGGGAATTTTTTAATCTCTTGTTCTACTGGGCTGCGTGGAGATTTGCATGCTTGCCCTTTCTGCACTCTGAAGTCTTCTGCCAGGATTCAGCAGATACTCTGCAAGAATCGCTCAACACGTATTTTTGATGTGTTTGTGGGAGAAGGTGAGCTTCACATCCTCCCGCTGCGTCGTCTTCATCCTCCCCAAGGTCGTTTTCTCAGTTTCTGTTTCTGAGGGGTCATAATTCTGTGCTGTGCTGTCTCTTCAGCCATGTCCCAGTCTGTGCGACCCCGTGGACTGTAGCCCGCTAGGCTCCTCTGTCCATGGGGTCCCCCAGGCGAGAACACTGGAGTGGGGCGCCATGCCCTCCTCCAGGGGACCTTCCCGACCCGGGGATCGCGCCCACGCCGCTTACATCTCCTGCGTTGGCAGGCCTGCGCCACCTGGGAAGTCCCAGTTCACTGCTGGTGTAAGAGGTGCAGCGTGGATCCGTGTTGCGCGCCGTCTGCTGCAGCATTGCGGAGGTGTTAGTTCACCCTGACAGCTCTTTGGTAGCGTCTCGTGGGGCTTCTTGTCTAGTGTGATGTCATGCGCAGACAGTGACAATTTTACTGCTTGCTGTCCAACTTGGCTTCTTTTTCTTGCCTAACTGGTTCGGCTGAGACTTCCAGCAGCTTGTGGAGTAAAAGTGGTTAGAGTGGGTGGGCTCCCTTGTCCTGTTCCTGATTGTGGAGGAGAGGCTTCCAGTTCTAATTGTTGAGGATAATGTTAGCTGTGGGTAAGTCAGATATGGCTTTTGTTTTTGTTTTTTTACTGTGTTTAAAGCACCTTATGGTTTTGCAGAGCATCTTCATAGACGCAGCATCTTATGTGACCCTCACAGTGACCCTGCGTGGTAGGGGTCACGACGCCCGTCTTTCGGGGAGAGAGCGGAGTGGTGAGACACACACAGGCAGGCTGTTCAGAGCCTGCAAGAGCCTCAGTACTAATTCCTGAAGGAGAGGACAGTTGTGAGAATGTAATCTGTTTATTAGTAGACATTTAAAAAATAACGTGGAATCCCAAGATTTTTCCTTTCTAATTTTTTTCAATTTTTAAAATGTGTGGTCTGCCTTAATGTCTCAAGCTCTACCGAAATATTTCTTTCTCTCCATGATCTATGCTGGGTATTTGAAGCATGAAATATAAAGAACTTTTTAGAATAATAAAATGTTAACACTTTCATGATCAAAATATTACTGCTTTCAGTGGACAGTTAATTTAAGGACCAGGGTTTTGTTGTCTGCTTTTTATATATATTTGGTGTAAATGTGTTGAATGGACTGCCCCAGCTCTACCTGATCTCACCATTAAACTTGCAAAGGATGTGCTACACTTTGGAGAACAAGATGACAAGAAGGTAAACTAAGCAAGTCGCTTAAAATCCTAAGGAATTGGAAAGTCTTGATCTGCTTTGCACACTTGTGGAGCCCTGTTCTTCCTCCCATGCAGCCCTGCTGTGTTGTATAATTGCCTGTTTTCCATCTGTGTCTTTCAGAGACAGACAGTAAGGCCAGAGACAGTAGTTCCCTTAATGGCTGTTAAGTCCAGTTCCAGAAGGTGCACACCCAAGACCATGCAGGTTGCATGAATGAACGAGCAGATTTTCTTTTCCGGCGTCTCTGTCTCCGGTTGAGACTTAGTGGTTTGTTTCCTTGCTTTGTGGCTTTTTTTTTTTACTTTCATATATGTATTTGGCTGTGTTTCATATATGTATTTGGCTGTGTTTCATATATGTATTTGGCCGTATTGTGCTGTGTCGCGTGGGCTCTCTCATGCTGTGCGATCTGCGCACCAGCTCAGTAGCTGTTTTGAGCCGGCTTAGTTTGACCCGAGGCATGTAGGGTCTTAGTTCCGGGACCAAGGATTGAACCCAAATCCCGTGCATCGCAAGGCCGACTCCACTGGACCACCAGGGGAGCCCCGAGCCTAGCATTTCCGATGTAAAGAATGCACGTGTAGTCGCTGTCTGTGGAGTTTCTCCCAGAACCCGGGTCAGGGGAGCACCGGAGGGGTGGGTGGCAGAGGGCTCAGGGCCGCTCTGAGGCCTGGTAGGGGCAGCGCAGCAGGCAGCCCAGCCCAGGGTGCGAGGGGCTGTGGCGATGGCGGGACACTGGATGGGACTAGAGGCCCAGACGGTGCCAGCAGCAGGAGAGGAGGCCATGTGGAAGCTGGGCGCCACGCGGGACACGGGGCCTTGGAGGAGCCGCCCCGGCGTCGTAGAGTCAGCCGTGCCGATGGCTTGTCCGGAGGTGAAGGGCCTTCAGTGAGATGGTAGCATGGAGTGTCCCGCCCAACCCACCCCATCTTAAAAGGGCCTTTCCTTAGCCCGCTCTGGTCCTGGGAATCCTCGAGTCCCAGAAAGCCAGTTGATCTTCAGTCACTTTTCGGAGCTGGAGGAGCTCTTGGACCTGCATGCCTCGTGGCCCACCACCTCCACTGGGACCTCTCTCTCCTTTTTCACCCGCGGGTCCGGAGCACCTTGAGTTCTTCTCAGTGTCTGAGAATGTTTGTTCCCAATCTTTCAGCCTGAAATCGTTAAGTGATATTGCTGTTTCGTTTCCCCTTTTATTTCTGTTCCAAACGTGCTTTTGTTCAGAGACCGTTTCTGCTGATGTGTGTACACATGCTCTTTTACCTGTCTCCTGCCGCTGTTGTTTTTGTTGTGATATTTACTTACTTTTGGCCGCACTGGGCCCTCGCTGCCGCGGGGCCTCCTCTCTGGTTGTGGTGGGCGGGCTAGCTGCCCCGTGGCCTGTTGGATCTTCCCAGACCAGGGATCCAACCCCAAGTCCCCTGCACTGGCAGCTGGGTTCTTAGCCGCTGGACCACCGGAGAGGTCCTCCTGCCACCGTTCTGACGACAGGTCCAAGAACCACAGACACGGGGAGAGAGAGGGCAGCCGGCGCAGCCCTGCGAGACGCCATTGCTCTGGAGGGCAAGGCCGTCTTTTGAGCCACAGGACACAAAGCTCTCACTGAGCAAGCATCCGAGGTCAGAGGTCATTCTGAGCAGCTGGAGAGTTCTCCTGTTGCCTGGGGGAGCTGCCCCAGTTCGGGAGCGGAAGCCCTGAGAGCCAAGAGCTGGTGGGAACACTTCAGGGACCGCTTCGATGAGTTGCCTCTGGCTGACTGAGGACTAGTGTGTGAGTCTCAGGAAGACTCCTGGGGCTGCCGTCCGAGGGGAGCCCCCAGACTTCCCTGGCCTCTACCTCCAGGAACCCCACCAGGATCTTATGGTGAAGAGCCAGGGAAAATCACCTGGAGCCTGTGGCAGGAGGAAGAGAAGACTGTTTAAAATACAGTCCTAAAGGCGCTTTTCTCTCCGGGGGAAACGCCGTCTGTCTGCAGCCTTTGTTAAGTTCTCTTCCACCTCGGCCTGCTCTGTTGATAGCTATCATCTTGGTGGAGGCTGGATTTTGTCAAACGCTCTTTCTTCATCTGTGCAGATGGTCATAGGATTTATCCCTCGTTTTGGTAACGTGCCGTATTATTACGTTGGCTTTGCGTTCCTGGCATAAACCCCACTTAATCGTGGTGTATGCTCCTCGTAATGTGTTGCTGAGTTCGGTCTCCTGGTGGTTTTGAGGAGCATTTTTGTGTCTGCGTTCATCGGGGTGCTGGCCTGTGATTTCCTTTCCTTACGGCGTCCTTGTCTGGTTATGGTATCAGTGTGACGCTGGCCTCGTGAAGTGAGTTTGGAGTGTGCCCTCCTCCTGTATTTTTGGAAGGGTTTGAGAAGCATCCCTATCAATTCTTCTTTGAATGTCTGGTAGAATTCACCGTCAATCTAACTGGTCCTGGGCTTCGTTGGGAGGTTTTTAGTTACTGATTCAGCTTCCTTACTAGTAATCAGTCTGTTCAGATTTTCTGTTTCTTCATAATTAAGTCTTGGAAAAATATATTTCTAGGCATTTATCCATTTCTTCTGGGTCATCCAGTTTGTTGGCATCTAACTGTTCATAGTAGTCTCTTATGATTCTGTCTTATTTCTGTGGTACCAGTTGTAATGTATCCTCTTTCATTTCTGATTTTTATTTGAGCCTTCTTTTTTGTGTGTGTGAGTCTAGCTATTGGTTTGTCAATTTTGTTTATTTTTCCAAAGAACCAGCTCTTAGTTTTACTGATCTTCTATTGTCTTTTCTTAAAATAGTTTCATTATGTATAGTGTGATAGCGTGTGTTGGCTGAGATGGGTCCCCTGCGCTGCCTGGGCTCTTCTCTAGTTGGCGGGGAGCGGGGCTGCTCTCCAGGTGTGCGGGCCTCTCGCCGCAGTGGCTTGTCCTGGGCTGGAGCACAGGCTTCCGGGCCTGCGGGCTTCAGGAGTTGTGTGGCATGTGGGCTCGGGACTTGCGGCTCGAGGGCGCTGGATCACAGGTTCAGGCCTGGAGTTGCTCCACAGCACATGGGCGCTTCCTGGATCAGGGACGGAACCTGCGTCTCCTGCGTTGGCAGGTGGGTTCCTTACCACTGAGCCACCAGGGAAGCCCTCGGTTGTCTTTTTAATCTATTTCCTTCACGTCTGCTCTGCTCTGCCCTTTCCTTCTACTTGTTCTTCTAGTTCCTTGAGGTGTAAAGTTGTTTGAGACTTTGTTTCTTGAGGTTTCTGGCTGTGAACAGCCCTCTTAGGATAGCTTTTGCTGCAGCCCATGAAGTCTTATCCTATCCTTGTTTTAAACAATATCTTTTCTGACAGAAGGATAGCTCTTCCCACCGCTTGGTTCACACTTGCATGGACTATCTTTTCTGCCCCTTCCCTTCTCACGCTGGGTCCCATCAGGTCAGGAACGGTGCTCTTGTGGGCAGCTCTGAGTCCGTTCAGCCGCCGTCTTTTGCTTGGAGAATCCACTCAGTTCATTCAACGACTGACTGTGTTTCGCCCTGGTTTGTGGAAACAGCTGACTTTAAGCCTTGACACTTGGTTTTGCCCCTTCTGCTTTCGCCTTGGGGTTGCCCGTAGCAACAGAGGCCGCTGACTGGGGCCTGCTCTGCGCGAGGCACGGTGCTGGGTGCCCCCATCGCAGCCCTGCCGCAGCCCCTGTGATGGGTGCAGTTCTCACCCGTTTTAGAGGTGAGGACATGGAAGCGTGGAGAGGCTAACCTCCAAGTTTAGCCACTGTTTGCGGAGCTGCTCCCCTGTGCCAAGACCCAGACATGTCCCGGGAATTGGGGGCCTCCTCAGGGAAGCCCTCTCCCCCGCCCTCTCTGAGCCCCAGAGGCTCCGCTCTGGCCCTGTCCCTCGAGCACCCTGCTCCAGGCTCAGGGGTGGACTCTGTGTCGGAGCGTACGCCCCCTCCCCACCTCCTGATCCCGGTCAGGGGGCAGTCCCTGTTAGGGAGCCCTGAAAAGGGCAAGAGGTGACCACGCCACTTTTTTCTCAACAGGGAGGACCTGGTTATCTCTGATTTCTGGAGCTCAGCACTAGGTGGGTGCCGTGGGGCTCAGGCTGGAGGCGGCTGGGGTGGGAGGAGGGCTTGATGGTGGCCAAAGCAGGGGATCCAGCCCTCACCGGGTGACGTCTGCTTCACAGCAGGGTGTCCATGCTGGGTTCTGATGCTGACTCCAACCCCCCTTACAACTGTGTTTCTTTCGGCATTAACCCTGGTCCTCGGCTTCTGTATCTGTGGAATGGACACGGAAACGTACATATTCTGTAGTGTAACTGTATAAATGAAGCATCTCCTGAAGTGCTTACAGCGGTGCCTGCTTGCTGCACCGGGGGCAGTGGATGTTACCTGTCGTTGTGCTGTTGAAGTTTACGTTTTTCCTGCTCTCTCCCCTGACCTTACATGGCTGTTATAATCTCTTCCTAAACATGATGGGTGATAACAAGTATGCCATAGTTACAGTCTTTATGGAGGGACTTTTGTCGTTTATTATACATAATTTTTATTATTATTTTTTAAAGTAATCAGTGATCAAACTTGTGCCTCCTGCCATGGACGTGCAGAGTCCTAACCACTGCACTACTAGGGAGGTCCCAATATACATGATTTTTCAGGCAAAAAGCTCTTCACCAAATTTAAGGTAATGTTCTTAGTGTATGTTTCCAGAGGCAGACTTGCCATCTGCTTTCTGGTTGTTTTCCAGAAAGCGTCCACTGATTCTCTGAGCAGCATGGATGCGGAGAGCCAGCTCTCTATGTAGCCTTCTGTAGCCTGGGTCTTATTTCAAGGTTTCTTTGCTGATCAGTCAACGTTGGTATCTTATTAACGGGAACAGACAGACGGCTGTTTGCTTTCTGTTTTGTTCTGCATACAGATCTGTTCTGCTGAATTCAGTGCCAGTGACAGAAAAGGAGAGGAGAACCCACCGCCCTGTGGAACGATCTAGAGTGCTTTCCTTAGTCTCTAGACACCCCTGTTTTTTAAATTTTTTACATATTAAATGTTCTTACTCCCAGTTATTTATAAGATCATTTTGAGAGCTCTGCTCTTCAGTTCTTTTATTAGAAAAGTAGTATTTCAGACCACAACTGCATGTATTGGTTGCTTTCTACTAAATTAGGTTAACACAAGCATCAGATGGACAAGCATTAGATGGACCCCGTGGCCGCGGATGGACCTGACTTTCGCTTGAAGCATCCCCTTAGTTGAGGCTGTGGGTACCAGGCGCCAGCCGCTGTCAGCTTGGGGTGCGCGCCGCTGCACACCCCCACGTGTGGCGGGTAGGAGGCCGGCAGCTCCTCTGGGGAGTGAAGGCTTCTGCGCCCTGCTTCCCAGGCCATGGATGGTTTAGTTCCTGGGTCACAGCATGCCCTCTGACTATGCAGGGCCCGCTCTTTCAGAAACCATCACCGGGTGTCTCCGGAAACACGTGGAACAGCTGAGGGCCCCCGAGGGGCCTCTCTTGGAAGCCCTGGGACACCTGCATCTCGTCCCCGCCCCGGTGGAGGCAGATGTGGCCCCTGGCTCCGTCCCGGAAGAGACGCTGGTCCCAGGGACCTGCTGCTTCAAGTGTGTGTGTTACGGCGTCGGGAACTTCGCCAGCTGCGTCACAGCCAGAAGCCAGCTGGCCTTTCTGCTCCTCCTCCTGGAGCGGTGCCAGGTGCGTCTGCGCCCTTAACTTCCCCCTACCGGTCTCGGGAGCACACTAACAGCCCCTCGTCGCCCTCTGCAGATTCCCAGGAGTCACTGCTGGGCGTACGACCCTCTGTTTAGCCGACTGGAAATTGCGGTCCTCAACGCCCTAGGCCTGGTGGTTATCGGGGAGAATGAGGTACGTGGTCAGGGGCGCGAAGGGCCCCGCACTCGGGGACCTCTCGCCTGGGGCTGGCCTGTAGCTCCCAAGTGGACCTGTGCAGTCCTGTCAGAGGGAGGAGTAGGTGACGGCTCCGTGTGCTGTTTGCACGGTCCTCCTGAGGGCTGTGCACCCGCTGTGCTCGGTGCTGGGAGTGTCGCTGCATGTCGGGGAGAGGACGCCACCTCCTGAGGGCTGTGTGCCTGCTGTGCTGGGTGCTGGGCTTGTCTCTGCACCTCGTGAAGCCCTTCTGCCGGGAGGTGCCCATTCCAGGGGCAGGAGGCTGCAGCCCAGCCCCCAGCTGAGTTGTGGCTAAATCCTCAGGTAGTGGGGATCTGAGACCTCCAGAAAGGCGTCTCTCCAGAGGGGGTGGCTGCACCCCAAGGTAATGTTTGAAAAGGCCCGAGTCACGATGGGGAGCTGCAGAGAGTGACAGGGGACCATTCCTGAGGACCTTGGCCCTGCCTCAGTCCCTGTCCGCGGGGCGCGTGCGTTCAGCAGGCATGAGTTTTCTGGGCTTCCAGCGTCCCAGTTTAGCCTCGTGTGATTCTGTAGCGCTGCCCGAGCTGTGGACTGTGCACAGGGCCACGCAGAAATGTCTCTCCCTTTGGTGCTGGAGGTCGCTGCCCCCCTCCGCCTCCCTCCTCCCAGCTGCACTAACTGCGGGGACGGGGAACGTGTGCAGGCAGCCACAGCCGTGTCGTGGGGTGACGGCCTGCACGCCACTGCACTCATCTTCCGGCGCTGCGCGGCTGGCTAGGGTTAACCCCTTCCCTTGCTGTAAGACGCGTGCTCACCCTGTGCTTGTTGGACCCCAGGAAGGGAAGCGGAGTGTGTGTGGGGAGCCCACTGTCTTCTACATGCCACACTGTGGGACGGCACTGTACAACAACCTGCTGTGGAGGAACTGGTCGGTGGATGCCCTTTCCAAGGTGGTCATTGTTGGCAACAGCTTCAGGGGGCTCGAGGAGAGGTGAGCGGGTTCGCCAGGGTGAACCCAGTCCTCAGGTCCCCCCTGGACAGGGCTGGGCTGGGAGATGTCAGTCTGGGTCACGCTGGGAAGCAGGGTGTCTTTCTGCAAATAATCTCTCCCTTCCCTTAGGCGGCAGAGACGGCTTTTCTAGATGGGGGAAAATAGTCATTTCGTACAACTAACACCGTATCCTTGGTCTGGTTCACATGCACTGTCATTTCTCCCTAACGAGACGGGCAGCGAGGGGGGCATGTACGCACACCCCCATTTGAAAAGATTTCTTGCTCTATTTAAGTCATCTTGCCTTTCTGTGTCGTAAGGGGAATGAACCTGGTCTCATACTGCCTAATCATGTTTTCAACAATTTTGATTTCTAGGTTGTTGACAAGGATTCTGCATAAACATTACCCATACGTTGCAAAGGTATCTGCCTGAGTGGAGGGGCTGGGGTGGACAGCCTGGGAAGTTGTACTGTCTGTTACTGTGGAAAATCCTGCCTTCACCTGTAGCGGTGGGTGCTTGCAAGGGTCTGTGATCCAGAAAGCTATGTTTGAGCGCATCTCCTTGTTTTTCCTTAATTTCCTCTGTTCTCAGTATCTGATCCAACTTATGCACTGTCCTTGGGGACTCCAACTTACTACATTAAGTACTAAAAATACCTTATTCCTTAGTAACGTCAGAGTGATGAGTACAACAGGACTCTAACTCGGGAGGGTGGGGCTTACTGGGCCTGTCAAGTTTTTCACTTTTGGATCTTTCTGCTCAGATTCTGACAGGCCTGGAGGAGCTGGCGTTCCCTCAGACCCCAAGGTACATGGACGTATTTAACGACACCTCCATCCACTGGTTTCCTGTAGAAAAACTAAGGCAGCTCCCCGTGGACACCTGGGCATTTCCGGAGGAGCCAGATTACCAGGGCTGCGAGGACCTTGAGATCATCAGGAAGAAGACAGAGGAGCCTCCCCAGGCTGACCTGAGCGCGCTCCGAGGGGCCCATGGCGCAGGGACTGCCGGGCGCCCTCTCACAGAGCAGGGAGGACGTCGGCTCTGATCTGAGATGCCGTTTATTCCCCAGCGCGCCCCCAGCAGGTGCGCGGCCTACTTGGCCATGTCTATGAGGCTCTGCAGCGAGGTGGGCACCCAGGTCTTCTCGCCGTTTATTCCCCAGCGCGCCCCCAGCAGGTGCGCGGCCTACTTGGCCATGTCGATGAGGTCTGCAGCGAGGTGGGCACCCAGGTCTTCTCGCCCTGCACGAACACCACGCCGCGGTCGATGTAGATGACGATGCGGCCGAAGGTGTACAGCTGCTTGCCCTCGTGCCGCTTCCCGATGACCGGCATGAAGACGATGTTGTGCTCCTCGGCCTTGGTCTCGATGAGGTCCTTGAAGTTCATGGGCACGGCGCTGGCGGCCACGCCGATGCCCCGCTGGGCCATGTTCTCAGCCTCGCGCCGCTCCTGCATGGCCTCGTACTGGAAGTCCTTCCTCCGCTCCGTGTGCGTGAGGTAGGCGATGTGCTCGCGCGCGCCGGGCTGCATGTAGGCACCTGCGAGGCGCGGGGGCGGGGTCAGGGCGGGGCCCACCCACAGAGGGCCGGGGCCCGGCCCACCCACCCAGAGAGCCCAGGGGCCCTAGCGGGGTAGGGGTGGACAGCTGGCTGTGGCCACGTTAGAATTTCTGGCTCATGCCTAATGACCAGAGGTTACTAAACACTCAACAACCCTGACAGTCATCAGCCTCTGTTCCCCACTTTCTAGGGCCCCCAAATGCCTAAGTGATGACTGAGGGGCTCAGGGTGGCCGAGGAGGAGGTCTGCGGTGTGAGAAGAGAGAGGCCCACCAGTGTCCCCAGGAGGCCTGGGTGAGCAGAGGTCACACACACGTTCACCTCACTAAACACAGTGTACAGTCTGTGTCATCCTGTAATAGGCGAAGCAGAAATGAATAGAAAGTACAGTCCCAGCTGCCACTCTGTGACCTTGTCTATGAAAGACGGGACTGGCTGAGGGGATCCCTGACCCACCAGGCAGTGGGACCTCTCGAGAGCTGAGTATTATCCAGGCGTAGGTGGTAAGTGGACAGTCAGCTGCCTCCCCCTGACACCACCTATACTGAGCGTGGTCCACAAACACTAACCTGATGCCCTAGGTCCTTGCCGAGACCCGAAAGTGGGGCCTCGCTCCTGTTTTACAGGAGAGACGACGGGTTAACTCCTAAGTATTAGGGGGGCCACCCAGCTTGGGCTGGGCAGACGCACCGAGGAGCGGCCAGCACAGTGGTGACGAGGTGGACCCGGCTCACGTGAGCCTTGTTCAGGGACAGTGCTCCTCAGCTGCAGCTGAGACGGGGCGGGGGCAGCTGCGGGCTAAGTATCTACGTGGCAGGGCTAAGATGAGTCTGTGTCCTAGAGCCGCAGGTGTGAACTCTGACTCAGTGTGGGCCCCCCACTCACCGACATTGGAGGACACCGCCCTGTTCATGATGTCGAGAGCCTCGTTGAACTTGTCTTTGACGGACGGGTGTGCCAGCACTTGGTCCGAGAACATGGACTTCCAGCCCAGGTACCACTTGGTGATCTCCTCGTAATTGGGGCTGTTGCTCAGCCAGGAGCACAGCACCTGCCCAGAGGAGGCAGGTGAGACACCGGGGTCCCTGAGTCCACCTGTTCGTCTGGGGCCTGGTCTGCAAGCTGGTGATGCTTGCAGGGTTTCAGGGGCTGAATGGGGTCAGCTCAGCAGTGAAGGGCCCTGCGTGTAGACTCTGTGCCTGGGCCTCCCACCCCCACCCTCGGGCCCCATGTGGCAAGTGTTCAATAAAAGGTGCGCACTGTAGTCCTGCCTGTGGTTCCTTCTTGTGTGGCCCAGTCACCCTAGCTGTCCCCCGCACCCCATGAGCTGACGCGGGCTCACCTGCAGCCACTTGGGGAAGAAGTGCTTTTCAAGAAGGCCCACCAGGCTGGAGACAGAGACCATCCCTTCCCAGTCAATGGCCCAGTAAAAGGCGTCCATGTGCTGCTGGTGGGGGTTGATGACCAGTTCCCCGAGGCACATCCCTGGAAGAGAAAGCCAGCCTCTCAGGTACAGCCACTGTGTCCATCTTCAAGCTGCTTTTAAAGGTCGAGTTTAAGCTCTCAATGTGGCAATTCTTAAAAACCATTTTCCTTCCCTAACCCAGAATTAGCTCTAAGTTTAGAATCCAGTGGAACAAAAGTTTGAGGACCCCTGTGGCTGCCCTGTCACCAGAGGCCCAAACCAGAGCTCGGGAGGCAGGCAGGCAGGCAGAGGCTGACCCGGACGAGGCAGAAAGGCCCGGGCACACTTGGGCTCCGGGCACCTCCCTCTCGGGAGAAGTCCGTGCTGGATGTGGCCCTGCTGTGGGTGTCTTTCCCCGGCTCCTTACCCAGCTTGGGCACGATGTTCTTCACCATGAAGGCCTCCCAGGAGCCGGGGGTAAAGACGTCTTTCCAGGGCTGGAGGATGAGCTTGGCCGAGGAGTCGCTGGGATGCCACTTCTGCAGGGCGCTGGCCAGCTTGCTGCGGATAGGGGAATAGAGGGGCTCCAAGCGCGCCTGCATGAGCGGCAGCCACGGGTGGACCCACGAGTGGATGGGCACCGTGTCCGTCAGTGGGTTCCAGTTCTCCACCTGCAGGGGGAGCGCAAGGGGCCTGAGTTCACGCAGCCTGTGGGGCAGGCAAACGATGCCCTCCTGGCTGAGCAAGCATGTGGGGGGCCACAGTCTCCATTACATTCCCCCAGACAGGGTTATTCACCCACCAGTACACCTACACTATTTGCATTAAGTCTCGGAAACAGTACGATTCTAAGTCACTGAAGAAACCAAGTAAATGAATTCCCTACAAAAGGGGCTTCGAGGAACGGCTCTGAGGCTGGAGCTGACGGGACAGCCACTGAAGACAACTGCTGCCCGAGCCCCGGCCCCCCATCCCCCGAGGGCCCACCTCCTTCTGCAGCTTGGGGAAGATGAGCTGCTCCAGGATGTTGTCCAGCACCCACACGGGGATGAGGGGCGCCCAGCTGTCCAGGAAGTCTACCATCGGGTCACAGTTCCTCGGCTGCCACTGCGCAATGATGCTCCGGACAAATGGCATCCAGACTTCCCAGATCAGCCTGCGGGCAGGGGGAGGGGGGGGGCTGGTTACATGCCCAGCTGGTCCCACTACCCACGGCCTCCCCACCCCCCGCCCAGGGGCAGGACTGCGGACACCCAACGGTGGCCCCCCACTCACCGACATTGGAGGACACCGCCCTGTTCATGATGTCGAGAGCCTCGTTGAACTTGTCTTTGACGGACGGGTGTGCCAGCACTTGGTCCGAGAACATGGACTTCCAGCCCAGGTACCACTTGGTGATCTCCTCGTAATTGGGGCTGTTGCTCAGCCAGGAGCACAGCACCTGCCCAGAGGAGGCAGGTGAGACACCGGGGTCCCTGAGTCCACCTGTTCGTCTGGGGCCTGGTCTGCAAGCTGGTGATGCTTGCAGGGTTTCAGGGGCTGAATGGGGTCAGCTCAGCAGTGAAGGGCCCTGCGTGTAGACTCTGTGCCTGGGCCTCCCACCCCCACCCTCGGGCCCCATGTGGCAAGTGTTCAATAAAAGGTGCGCACTGTGGTCCTGCCTGTGGTTCCTTCTTGTGTGGCCCAGTCACCCTAGCTGTCCCCCGCACCCCACGAGCTGACGCGGGCTCACCTGCAGCCACTTGGGGAAGAAGTGCTTTTCAAGAAGGCCCACCAGGCTGGAGACAGAGACCATCCCTTCCCAGTCAATGGCCCAGTAAAAGGCGTCCATGTGCTGCTGGTGGGGGTTGATGACCAGTTCCCCGAGGCACATCCCTGGAAGAGAAAGCCAGCCTCTCAGGTACAGCCACTGTGTCCATCTTCAAGCTGCTTTTAAAGGTCGAGTTTAAGCTCTCAATGTGGCAATTCTTAAAAACCATTTTCCTTCCCTAACCCAGAATTAGCTCTAAGTTTAGAATCCAGTGGGACAAAAGTTTGAGGACCCCTGTGGCTGCCCTGTCACCAGAGGCCCAAACCAGAGCTCGGGAGGCAGGCAGGCAGGCAGAGGCTGACCCGGACGAGGCAGAAAGGCCCGGGCACACTTGGGCTCCGGGCACCTCCCTCTCGGGAGAAGTCCGTGCTGGATGTGGCCCTGCTGTGGGTGTCTTTCCCCGGCTCCTTACCCAGCTTGGGCACGATGTTCTTCACCATGAAGGCCTCCCAGGAGCCGGGGGTAAAGACGTCTTTCCAGGGCTGGAGGATGAGCTTGGCCGAGGAGTCGCTGGGATGCCACTTCTGCAGGGCGCTGGCCAGCTTGCTGCGGATAGGGGAATAGAGGGGCTCCAAGCGCGCCTGCATGAGCGGCAGCCACGGGTGGACCCACGAGTGGATGGGCACCGTGTCCGTCAGTGGGTTCCAGTTCTCCACCTGCAGGGGGAGCGCAAGGGGCCTGAGTTCACGCAGCCTGTGGGGCAGGCAAACGATGCCCTCCTGGCTGAGCAAGCATGTGGGGGGCCACAGTCTCCATTACATTCCCCCAGACAGGGTTATTCACCCACCAGTACACCTACACTATTTGCATTAAGTCTCGGAAACAGTACGATTCTAAGTCACTGAAGAAACCAAGTAAATGAATTCCCTACAAAAGGGGCTTCGAGGAACGGCTCTGAGGCTGGAGCTGACGGGACAGCCACTGAAACAACTGCTGCCCGAGCCCCGGCCCCCCATCCCCCGAGGGCCCACCTCCTTCTGCAGCTTGGGGAAGATGAGCTGCTCCAGGATGTTGTCCAGCACCCACACGGGGATGAGGGGCGCCCAGCTGTCCAGGAAGTCTACCATCGGGTCACAGTTCCTCGGCTGCCACTGCGCAATGATGCTCCGGACAAATGGCATCCAGACTTCCCAGATCAGCCTGCGGGCAGGGGGAGGGGGGGGGCTGGTTACATGCCCAGCTGGTCCCACTACCCACGGCCTCCCCACCCCCCGCCCAGGGGCAGGACTGCGGACACCCAACGGCAGGGCCCTCCCGCCAGGAAACCATCGGCCGGCCCACAGCTCTCGAGGCTCCCACTTGGGCTCAGGGCGTTTCCTGGGTGTCCCTGCCTCCCTGGTGGGGCGGCTGCGGGCACTTCCCCACCTGGGGCTCTACTGCAGAGCCAGGTCCGGGCTTCAGCGTCACCCTCCCGAGACCTGTACCTCCACCTGCACCCGTGCGCACACAAGTGGCACCCTTGCCATTCATGTCCACTCCGTTACCACCCGCCTTGTCCCTTCTTGGAGACTGGCCCTGCCTCACTCCTGGGCGAGCCTGGCGAGGACAGGCAGATCCTCAGCGCACACAAAGGGAGGGTGAGCGGGTGGGCGAATCTACGTTCCCTGAGTGGCGCCCACAGGCACCCGGGACCCACACAGGCCGAGCCCCGCCGCCCAGCCGGGAGCACTCCCCCATCACTCCCAGGAGCACTTAGATGGGCGAATCTAAGTTTCCAGAGCGGCGCCCGCAGGTACCCAGGGAGCCACATGGGCTGAGCCCTGCCGCCCGGCCAGGAGCGCTCCTCCGTCGCTCCCAGGAGCACTTAGATGGGTGAATCTAAGTTTCCAGAGCAGCGCCCGCAGGTACCCAGGGGGCCACATGGGCTGAGCCCCGCCGCCTGGCAGAGAGTGCTCCTCCACCACCCCCAGAAGCACCTGTGGAAGGCGTCGGCTGAGAGGTCCTGCCCGCCGTGGGACAGCAGCTGGTCGTTCTCCAGGAGGCTCTTCCACTGGGAGATGGTCTCGATGCCGTACGTGCAGTCCTGAGGGGGCAGACGGCGGCTGAGCTAGAGCCCGGGCCGCCCCAGGCGAGGCGAGGCGGTGCGGCGGTGTCCCCCGCCCGCTCACCTTGAGGGGGTCCCACTCCCTGAAGTAGTCCTTCATGAGCGGGTAGACGATGGCCACGGCCAGGTCCACGCGGTCGGACATCCGGTATTCCTCGTAGTACTTGTCCCGCAGCGTCTGGAAGACGCGGGCGCACTCGCCCAGGGTGAGCGGGTCGCTGCAGCCGGGCTGCAGGCGCCGCTCACACTCCTCCACGAGCGCCAGCACCTCGCTCAGGCTGGCGATGGCCCGCTGCTCCTGCTGCAGCGCGCCCGCCGCCTTCTCCAGCTCGTGCGTCAAGTTCACCACCACGTCCCGCTCGTACTGCAGCTGCCGGTCGTTGCGGATGATCTCCTGCTCCGTCAGCTCGATGAGCAGCTGCAGGTTGTGCTCCAGCTCGGGCAGCGCGAAGCCGGGCGCCCGGGCCTCCTTGCCGGGCAGGGGTGGCGGCTGCGCCTGCGGCGGGAGCCCGTCGTCCGGGACGCTGTGCTTGTGGCTGATCTGGCTGTAGCTGTAGTAGACCTTCTGCTCCCGGCCGGTCATGTCTATGACCTGGGGAGGGAGGAGGGGCCGCGGGTGAACGGGCGCCACCGCTGCCCCGCAGGCTGCGCACTGAAGCCCAGGGAGGGCGCCATGCTTGGGGGAGCCTGTGAGCACCGCTCAGCGGCGCTGGGGAAGGGCTCAGCAGAGGCCAGGGACAAGCCCTCCCCTGGGGCCTCTGGACAGACTAGACGGAAAACTGATGACGTATGAATGGGACTGTGTCACTGAGATGAAGCTCTATTTTCGTACAAGAGTAGAGGCTGTACCGATTAAAGCAGGCAATAAAACAACAAACAGTCAAAAATATCTTGGCAAAAAACGCACATTTCAACAAAAAGACCTGAAAAGATATACATCACAGGTGTGAAAACTGGTCATTTATGGGAAATAAAATAATGTTAACACTTCTGCCTCCATTTCGCAACTGTCTGAAAGGTACTGCGTCCTGCACTATAGTAAGAGTTGTTCTGTTTTTTAACGTAAAAACATGAATCACACAAAACCCACAAAGGCGACCAGAGAAATGAGGTGATTTCAGTGTCTGGGGACGACTGAGGAATGAGAACAGGATGGTACTGAAACGGAAGTATCGCCGTCACTTGAGCCAAGACTGTGACCCAGGACCACCTGAACTGGAACACCCAGGAAGCCGTTCACCTCCGCTCCAGCCCTCGGCCCGCCCAGACCCATGGCCGCAAAGGCTCCAGCCGCAACCTGGCCGCCGCACTTCCTGCCAGGTCCCCAGATGACCTGCCACTGACCCTGGAGAACCCACTGTGACCTCCTGCAGCAGACACCTGTCACCTCTGCCCCTGGGGTGGTGACGGGAAAGCCTCTCAGTCTGCACAGGCCCCGGGGCCGAAAGTCGAGTCACCTGAAGAGGCCACGTGGGGATGCCCTGAGCACCCCTCCTGCTCAGAGACGGAAAGAGCTTCCAGTGCTTCCACCTGGCGACTGCACTTCTAGGAATCGAGCCTTAAGAACTGTCCCCAGCACAGACAAGGCTTTATGCACAAAGCAACCTGCCCCAGACGGACCCAGCCATGTTCAAAGTCTAGCAATAGAACAGCAGGGACTGGCAGCCCCAGCACCATCATGTCGGGGGGTGGTGATGACAAGCCTGAGCGCAGGGAATGGACAGAGGCTGCTGCCCGCGATAAAACCACGCGCACGCACCCTCCCGCCCCTGCACAGAAGCCCCGCGGGAGCCTTATGAGCAGGTGCTCGGTGACCGCCTCTGGTGTGTGGGTAACTGTGTGTCTCCCAGACCCCCATCCAGGGCGGGCATCTATGGGCACCTACCTTGACCTGAGAAAGCTCCTTCTGGGGAGCAGTGAGCTTCTTGCTAATCCTGCCCTTGGCTTTCAGCTCTTCCACGGTCTTGTAAGAATACTTGGGCTTCTTCTTGCTTCCGCTGGGGTCTTTCCTCCACTGGCTCAGCTCCTTCTGAAATTCCTGAGTCAGAGGGACACGGTCCATCAGAAGACGAAAGGGCCGCTGAGACCTCCACACGGTTCCGTGCTGTGTGACGCTGACCCCTCCGAGGAGGCTGCCTGACACCACCTCCCCTACAAAGGCGAGGCCCCATCCCCACACCCCCATTTCTGCCCACACTGGTTACTCATGGACTGTGTTCCCTGTTGATGGGGGGACACCAGCCTCTGGCTCATGCTGGTGCACAGCGTGAGCTCAACCCCGGAACCCCCGGACGCTGGCTGACGAACAAGCAGACAGACCGACCCCAACCGACAGGCGCAGAGGCCAGCTGGGTGCCTCCCGACCCACCTCCTCGGCCTCCTCTTCCGAGTCGACCACGGGGAAGTCCTGCAGGGACTGGGTGGTGCGCTCCGAGCCGTACGCCCCCACCGCACCTTTGCCCTTCCTCTGCTTGGCTTCGATTGGGTTAATGATGCCTGACGGATTTCAGAGAGACAGACTTGCGGTCACTGCCGGCATGTGGGTGCGCCATGCGCGAAGACCCGCTGCCTGGTCCTCCCGAGGGATAGCACGCCGCCCAGAGGGGAGCCGCTCCTGCCCGCCCCACGTGGCCCTGCTGCCGACATCACAGAGCAGCGCCGACAGGAGCGCACGCAGGCCCCTCGCGTCCGCTTCCACCGCAGTCACTCACTCAGCGGACGGGAGTATTTATACCGACTCTGGCCTACCCGGTTCCCTGGAAGCCGATTACTACAGGAAGAATATGCTGATTCTGACTAAAGAGAGGGGGAGCCGCCATTTAAACACCATCTGTTTTCTTATTATATTGTATACCTACACACGCTTCCCTGGTGGCTCAGCTGGTAAGGAATCTGCCTGCAGTGCAGGAGACCAGGGTTCGATCCCTGGGTTGGAAAGATCCTCTGGAGAAGGGCATGGCAACCCACTCCAGTATGCGTGCCTGGAGAATTCCAGAGCAAAGGGGCCTGGTGGCTCCAGTCTATAGGGTCACAGAGTCGGACACGACTGAGTGTCAGTCGCTCATCACTCATACGGATTACATTTATATATTTCATATTGGTAGTTCCTGTCTCCTACGTTTGCTTTGCTCTATACTATCTTTACGCCTTGGAAATAAATGCATTTTTCTTGTAAAAAAGTTTACAAACAGGACTACAGCATTCCTCTGAAGAACTGCCCCCACCCCAAACTTCCCACCACACCCTTTCCAGCTCGTACTGTTGAGCTCCCAAATTAGAACATCCTTCACTCTCATTCCAGGCCACCTTTCCAATCTTCACTCAAGTCCATGGATGCTTCATGCAGCATCCATGCCCTTTGTGAGCAGAGCCCAGGGACAGCAACATTAACAAGGAGAGTGGGCTGTGCTGTGGAGAGAGCTTCCAGAAGAAGGCAGTGGTGGGCACTGACCAGGGCAGGAGTTGTCAGCTAGCCCATCCCCTGCCAATCTCCTAAACAGTAGCTTATCTACAACCTAGGAGAAACTGTCTGATTTTTAAACACTGGCAACTGATCTGACTTTTTAGAAACACTGGGCAGGCCAGAAAGAAGCTTGTCTCCAGCCCATCGGGCTGATGTAAGCTTGACCGCTCCCCCATGCTGAAATACGGCATTTTATGTGACCTGAGTTTTGATGACGTGCAGAGCTTACAGCACAACTGTCACATTCTGGCAGAAAAGCAGCAAAGCAGAGCAAAGGCAGAGCGCGCCCCTCCCTGGCCCTGCCCGCGCCCCAGCACCCACGGGCGGGGCACCACACCTTGAGCGTTCTTCCCCAGACCCCTTCCGGGCACGTAGCCCATTTTCTGAAGAAGCTTCTGTCCGATTCCTTTTGTGTGTCTTTCCCAGCTGCCGAAATCCATGAAAGACTTGGTTCCTCCTGCAAAACCTTTCTGGCTGGGCTTAAAATTGCCACCCTGAAAACAAAGAAGGAAAAACCTAAGCAAGCAAGCTCGGCTGGTGCGACCGTGGCCGGGCGGTCACGGAGCACTGTGAGAAGCGCCCTGTGAACCACAGGGACCCCAGGACGGCTCCGGACAGCGCCAAGACTGCCCGGCACAGCCACCCCTGGGAAACCTGCTACAAAGGTCACAGCCCTTCAATAAAGACGCTACCGTTTTTAACTTCTTTGGTCCGAAATCCTTAGGCAATTCATCCTGCTTCACGGGTTTCTCTTCCTCGTCAGAGTCCTCCAGCTCCGCCTCCTCGGCTGCCCCTTTCTTGAGCCCCGCGCTGATGAAGCTGACAGGGGCCGAGTAGTCACGGGCCCTGCGGGCGAACACAGGGGGGTCTGTAAGCGCTCTCTCAGGCCAACGTCACTGGCCCGAGAGCTCCCGAGAGCAGACCTCGTGGGATCCATTTTAAAAGAGCAGCGCTGACTCCTATCCTCAGTGCCCCAGACCCGGCTCGCCCGTAATCACATTCGACCTTTGACCTGGTGTCGAAACTCTGTGACTTCAGACTTAACAATGACAGCATAGAGTTGACTAAAAATTCTAAGTATGATGGGACTGTCCACCTTTCCTTTTAGTTAATACATTAAAAAAAAAAGCTATAACTAGAGGACTTTCCTGGTCGTCCAGTGGTTAAGAATCTGCCTGCCCACACGGGGACCAAGGTTCAGGGTCTGGTCTGGGAAGATCCCACGTGCCGTGGCAGCTAAGCCCACGCGCCTTCCGGCCCGTGCTCCACGAGCGAAGAAGCCGCCACCACGAGAGGCCCGGCACGGCAACCGGAGAGCAGCCCTGTCTCGGCTGGAGACTGCGTGCAACAAAGACCCAGTGCAGCCAGAGTTAATCAGTGTTAAAAAATAATGACTTGGTAAATTCGATTAAGGCAGGAAAAGGTTTTAAGAAATAAAGCCTGTTAATAGTACTAGAACATCAGTAATTATAATAACTGACGATAATAAACATAAATAGAAGTCGTCAAACAGGAGATAGCAAGAGTGAACACTGACATTTCAGGAATCAATGAACTAAAATGGACTGGAATGGGTGTATTTAATTCAGATGACCATCATATCTACTACTGTGGGCAAGAATCTCCTAAAAGAAATGGAGTAGCCATCATAGTCAACAAGAGTCTGAAATGCAGTACTTGGGTGCAACCTCTAAAATGACAGAATGATCTCTGTTGGTCTTCAAGGCAAACCATTCAATATCACAGTTATCCAAGTCTATGCCTCGACCAGTAACGCTGAAGAAGCTGAACAGTTCTATGATGACCTATAAGGCCTTCTAGAACTAACAGCAAAATAAGATGTCCTTTTCATCACATGGGACTGGAATGTAAAAGCAGGAAGACAAGAGACAGCCAGAGCAGCAGCCAAGTCTGGCCCTGGAGAAGAAAATGCAGCAGGCAAAGGCTAACGGAATCCCTCTAAGAGAATGCACTGATTATAGCAAACGTCCATTTTCAACAACACAAGAGACGACTCTGCACATGGATATCACCAAATGGTCAAAACCACCATCAGATGGATTATATTCTTTGCAGCTGAAGATGGTGAAGCTGTATACAGTTAGCAAAAACAAGACCAGGAGCTGACTGTGGCTCAGATCATGAACATATTACAAAATTCACACTTAAATTGAAGACAGTAGGGAAAACCATTCAGTATGACCTAAAGCAAATCCCTTAATGATTATACAGTGGACGTGACAAAGATTCAAGGGATTAGATCTGAAAATCTAATCGCCATAGATTATATCTATGGATCACCACAGATTAGATTTATGGATCAGCATAGATCAAATTAGATCTATTAGATCTCCAGTAGCCTCAAGAACTATGGATGGAGGTTAGTAACGCTGAATAGGAGGCAGTGATCAAGACCATCCCCAAGAAAAAGAAATGCAAAAAGGCAAAATGGTTGTCTGAGGAGGGCTTACAAACAGCTGAGAAAAGAAGAGAAGCAAAAGGCAAAGGAGAAAAGGAAAGATATACCCACCTGAATGCAGAGTTCCTAAAAACAGCAAGGAGAGATAAGAAAGCCTTCCTAAGTGAACAATGCAAAGAAATAGAAGAAAACAACAGAATGGGAAAGACTAGTGATCTCTTCAAGAAAATTAGAGATACCAAGGGAAATTTTTGTGCAAAGATGGAATCAATAAAGGACAGAAATGGTCTGGACCTAACAGAAGCAGAAGATATTAAGAAGAGGTGACAAGAATATACAGAAGAACTATACAAAAAGGATCTTTATGACCCAGATAACCACGATGGCGTGATCACTCACCTAGAGCCAGACACCCTGGAATGCAAAACCAAGTGGGCCTTAGAAAGCATCACTACGAACAAAGTTAGTGGAGGTGATGGAATTCCAGTTGAGTTATTTCAAATCCTAAAAGGTGATGCTGTTGAAGTGCTGCATTCAATATGCCAACAAATTTGGAAAACTCAGCAGTGACCATGGGACTGAAAAAGGTAAGTTTTCATTTCAATTCCGAAGAAAGGCAATGCCAAAGAATTCTCAAACTACCACATAATTGCCCTCATTTCACATGATAGCAAAGTAATGCTCAAAATTCTCAACGCTAGGCTTCAACAATATGTGAACCGAGAATTGCCAGATGTTCAAGCTGGATTTCAAAAAGGCAGAGGAACAAGAGATCAAATGGCCAACATCCACTGGATCATAGAAAAAGCAAGAGAGTTCCAGAAAAAAACATCTACTTCAGCATTATTGATTACACTAAATCCTTTGTTGTGGATCACAACAAACTGTGGAAAATTCTTAAGAGACAGGAATACCAGATCACCCGACCTGCCTCCTGAGAAATCCGTAAGCAGGACATTAAGCAACAGTTAGAACTGGACATTGAACAATGGACTGGTTCCAAACTGGGAAAGGACTACGTCAAGGCTGTATGTTGTCACCCTGCTTATTTAACTTATGTGCAGAGCACATCATGCAAAATGCCAGGCTGGATGAAGCACAAGCTGGAGTCAAGATTGTCGGGAGAAATATCAATAACCTCAGATAAGCAGTTGACACCACGCTTATGGCAGAAAGTGAAGAGGAGCTAAAGAGCCTCTTGATGAAGGTGAAAAAGGAGTGAAAAAGTTGGCTTAAAGCTCCAGCTTCAAAGCTTAAAATGCAACAATCAGCTCTTAAGAGTAATGGGAATAAAAACAGACAAATGGGACCCAATTAATCTCAAAAGCTTTTGCACAGCCAAAGAAACCATAAACAAAACGGAAAGCAACTCACAAACTGGGGGAAAGTATTTGCAAAAGATGTGACCAACAAGGGATTCATCTCTAAAGTCTACAAATAGCTCAGGAGCTCAATATTTTTTTTAAAAAACCCAATCACAGAACGGACAGGAGCCCTAAAGAGACATTTTTCCAAAGACACACAGCTGGCCAAGAGGCAAATGAAAAGATGCCCAACAGTGCTAGTAAGAGAAACGCAAATCAAAACTTCAGTAAGATATGACCTCACACCAATCAGAATGGCCATCATCAAAGAATCTGCAAACAACAAATGCTACAGAGGGTGTGGAGGAGAGGGGACCCTCCTTCACTGCTGGTGGGAACGTTAGTTGGTCCCACCACCAGGGAGACCGTATGAGATGCCTTAAAAGACTAAAAGCAGAGCCACCATTTGATCCAGGAATACCACTCCTGGGTATATACCCGCGGAAAATCATAAATCGAAAAGATATGTGCACCCCAGGACCTCCCGGATGGTCCCGTCATTAAGAATCAGCCTTGCGATGCACGGGACACAGGTTTGATCCTTAGCTGGGGAAACTTAAATCCCAGGGCAAGTCAGTCCTCACACCACAACTATGGAGCTCGTGTGCCGCAACCAAGATCCAATGCAGCCAAATGAATAAATACTGAAAAAGAAAAGGATAACACGCATCCCAGTATCCACTGCAGCAGTATTTACCACAGCCAGGACGTGGAAGCAACCTAAACGTCCATCAACAGAGGAATGGATAAAGATGTGGCACAATCATGTATACGATGGAATATTCCGTGGTCACTAAAAATAACAAAACAGTGCCACCTGCAGCAGCATACATGGATGGAGAGACTGCATCACTAAGTGAACTGTGACAGAGAAAGACAAACGTGGGCCATCACTCTCTGTGGGATCTGATGCTCAAAGTGACACAAAGGAACTTGTTTCCAAGACACAAACAGACTCACAGATCTCGAAACTGAACTTGTGGCTGCCAAAGGGAAAATGTGGGGGGGGGGGGGGACAAATTAAAGAGATCAGGGTTAACACACACACACACGGATGAAGCAGACAAGGACCTACTGTGCAGCACAGAGAACTCTACTCAATACTGTGTAACAACCTATACAGGAAAGGCGTCTGAAAAAGAGCGTCTCTCTACGTATTTCTGTGTATATACTTGTAAATGGAAACATACACATATAGCGGATTCACTTTGCTCTACACATGAAACTAACATAACATTTAAGTCAACAACACTATCCCCCCTGGCCACCGCCAAAAATGTGTTTCGGACACTATTTCAAGTACAAAAATCAAATAAGAAAAGACACTTTCATAAATCCAAATCATAAAATATAATATACTTAAGGGAGACTACATGAATGGAAAGTATATTAGCGATTTTATCAATTGTTCTTAGAAAAGCTCGTGTTCATTAAATGTACTTATGAAAACTAAAATAGCTAAGAAATTAACTCTGTGAGATGGAAAGTACTGATTTTATCCCATTGCCTCAAGAACAGTACTTAGAGTAAGTTCTTAATCACAGCTGCCCTTTGTATAAACTGGAGCTAATAGCTCTGTGTTGTGTGGTTAAAGAAGAGCGGAAAGAATCCATTGAAAAAGCCCGGGAATACTGCAACATAAGGTGATGCTTTCTAAAATGACTAGCTAGTAAATAAACATCCGTGTGGCAGGAAGATCCACAGAGGAATTTTCCCCTAAGAGATGCCATACGAGAGCCCAACTCCAGATCAGACAGACCCCGATCCTCACAGCTCAGCTGCGCGACTCGCCGCTGTTTCCTAATCTGGGAAACATACCCCATTTTACACCTGGTGCCTCTCTCAGCAGGTCAGTGAGACCAGGCCTGTGAGGACCCGAAGGTCCTGGCTGCTGTTACTATCTCATGATCGTACATTCCTGCCCTGTGATCCACACTGTCCAGTGTTACCACTTCTTGCCAGATGAAAAGAGGCTGAACGGATCTCTGCTCTTTCTCCCTGTCTCTTTCGTGAAAAATGTACAGTCTCAATGGGCTGGAGCATCCAGGCTTCAGGTGGGGACACACAGACAAACCTCAGTCTGCTATACACTCTGCTCAAACACGCAGCAGTCCCCACGTAGGACTTCACACCAAGGAGGAGGCGGCTTTCAGCCTGAACCCCCAGCCCAGTCTCCACCACCTCTCCCCGGACCACCGCCCAGGCCTCATCACACAGCCCCGCTTCCACTCCGGCTTCACAGGGTCCTCTGCACACACACGGCCCCCGCCACGTCTCGCCCCCTCTGCACAGACCACAGTCCCCTCCTTTCCCTCTCCCCTGTCTCCCCACAAGACCACTCACACTCGCCTGGACGCCCTGCTCCTCCCATCAAGGGGCTCGGCTCCCTCCTGCCCCCCACCACTCAATATTCCCTGACCTCCCAGAACAGGTCAGACACCCGGAAAAGTACTTCCCCTCCAGTCCTACGCCAGTTACAAGCTTCCATTTGTGAGCCTGCCTTCATCCTCCGGGGTCTGGGCTCCTGGGAGGGAAGCAGCGGGTCTGCAGCTCCCAATCGCTCACTCATGATCGCTCAGTGAGACAGCAGCGCTCTGTCCGGAGGAGGAACTGGGCTCCCTGGCTGAGGTCGCAGCTAAGGGGCTCGGGGAGGCCAGGAGAGAAGCATACTTAGCGGGTAGCTCCCCAAGGCCTGGGGAAATCGGTCCGCGCCAGCCATACCGTTTGCCTCCAAAGCTGGGCCTCTCCTCATCCGAGTCTCGCTCTGCCCACACTCCGTAGGTGGCCTCTTCCTTGGTCTGCCAGTGGCGCTGCCGGTTGGGGTTGAATTCATTCTGGAGATCCCAGTCAGTGATCTCAAAGTTCTCCCGCTCGTCCTCGTCCTCATCCATGTGGCCTTCCCCGTCCCGGTACAGGTGGGACAGCGACATGGCCCGCAACTGAAGGGAGGCAGGGAAAAGGCATGGTCTGTGACAAGTCCTGGGCAGCGGCAGAAGGCTGCCCTCACAACTTCCTCCAAACTAAAATCCACTGAAGTCACTGTCACAATTCAATAATGCAGACACTAAAAACCTATTTTACAAAACAGGTACCAAAACATAATAAAAAAGACGAGTCCCAACAGTTCATGTGGTTAAGAACCATTTCCTTCTCAATGTTTTCAAACATCACCAGCACTCACATCCACACAAACCATGTAAAAACAATTTAAGGATGTTACTCTACAGATGATTGCCTCACAAATGAGGCAAACATCCTCCTGGATATTATTTTTTTCTATTGCTGAGTGAAGAGTTTCATTTGGACTTATTAACACTTGAGCAAAGTGATTTCTTTTTTAGAAAACACTTACACATGACCCTCAGGATTTCCTCCCCAGACAGGAACTTCTTTTGAGGCACCAGAAGGCAGTAGTGGTTATGAATATGACCTTACCCCAGCACACATCTGTGAACCTGAATGCGAATCGACTCAGGGTAGCTGGGTGATGAGATTCAGCTGTCTCTTAAGTGGATTACCTTAGAGAAGGCTTGTGCGGCAGGATCAATGAGATGGCTCTTTCAAAACACTTAGCTCACAGTAAGTGCTCGTTACTCTAGTCCCAGGATTAGGTCTATGGCACCTCCTATTATTATGGATTAGCATGGAGCAAAGTGATTGTGAAAGCAGGTGCTGAAATCACACAGCCCGAGTTCAAATCCCCACTCTACCTGGTACTCAATGCATGAATATTAAACGCAGACCAAGTGCCAAGCATGGGGCACCGCCACGCAGTATACCGCCCTGGCCTCCGTCTGCTGCTGCCGCTGCTGCTAAGTCGCTTCCGTCGTGTCCGACTCCGTGCGACCCCACAGACGGCAGCCCACCAGGCTCCCCCATCCCTGGGATTCTCCAGGCAAGAACACTGGAGTGGGTTGCCACTTCCTTCTCCAGTGCGTGAAAGTGGAAAGTGAAAGTGAAGTCGCTCAGTCGTGTCTGTCTAGCAGCTGCCCAAAGCAGGCTTCAGGGACAGCCAACTCGCAACACTTCTAAGGCGAGTTCAAACTCTGGTCAGCTCTGGGGGAAACTTTTCCCTACCTACTCTACTCAACTCACTGGTGCAACGGTTGGGTCCTGCCGGTCCCAACGTCATCCAGGCGCGAAAAAAGGGGGGAAATATTCTCAGAGGAGGCGGCGTGTCCCAGATACACGGCAGTCGCCGATCACCGCTGCCTCCTCGGGCACAGGGCATGGTAAAAAGCACGGAGCTGTCACGCGTTAGAGAGCCCCCAGGAGGGGCTAGGTAAGCCCTTGCTGGGCGCTTCAGCCCGATAATCTAATATAGGCATCAAGACACCTCTAGGAGGGAGGTACTGCTAGCGCCTTCGAACTTCAGACTTAAGTAAAACGAGGCTGAGAAATCAACTTCCCTAGGTTCCACGGCTGGTGAGGCCTGAAACCAGGTGAACTGCAGCCAGGGCCCGGCGTCTCCCCGCCGCGCCGTCCAGGCCCCGCGGTGGCGGTTCGGTGTCCAATTCGGCCCGGAGACCCCGAGCGGCCCCGCCCCCTCCCCGCTGCGGCCGAGCTGTCTGCCGAAGGGAAGCGCGACCGGCCAGGCCGAAGCCCGCCTCCGCGAGCCAGCGCCCCCCTCCTGCTGGCACGGATCCCCCCGCGTCCCCTGTCCGTCCCCTCCCGGGCCCAGCTCACCTCTCTCCGGCTCAGCGGACCAAACTCAGCGCCCCGCTCGCTGCGAGAAACGCGCCACTAAGGCGCCGGAAGGCGGGTGCGGCGCACCAGAAATGACATCACGTCAGCGGATATGACGCGCTCGTTGCCTAGACGGCAGCCCACCAGGCTCCCCCATCCCTGGGATTCTCCAGGCAAGAACACTGGAGTGGGTTGCCACTTCCTTCTCCAGTGCGTGAAAGTGGAAAGTGAAAGTGAAGTCGCTCAGTCGTGTCTGTCTAGCAGCTGCCCAAAGCAGGCTTCAGGGACAGCCAACTCGCAACACTTCTAAGGCGAGTTCAAACTCTGGTCAGCTCTGGGGGAAACTTTTCCCTACCTACTCTACTCAACTCACTGGTGCAACGGTTGGGTCCTGCCGGTCCCAACGTCATCCAGGCGCGAAAAAAGGGGGGAAATATTCTCAGAGGAGGCGGCGTGTCCCAGATACACGGCAGTCGCCGATCACCACTGCCTCCTCGGGCACAGGGCATGGTAAAAAGCACGGAGCTGTCACGCGTTAGAGAGCCCCCAGGAGGGGCTAGGTAAGCCCTTGCTGGGCGCTTCAGCCCGATAATCTAATATAGGCATCAAGACACCTCTAGGAGGGAGGTACTGCTAGCGCCTTCGAACTTCAGACTTAAGTAAAACGAGGCTGAGAAATCAACTTCCCTAGGTTCCACGGCTGGTGAGGCCTGAAACCAGGTGAACTGCAGCCAGGGCCCGGCGTCTCCCCGCCGCGCCGTCCAGGCCCCGCGGTGGCGGTTCGGTGTCCAATTCGGCCCGGAGACCCCGAGCGGCCCCGCCCCCTCCCCGCTGCGGCCGAGCTGTCTGCCGAAGGGAAGCGCGACCGGCCAGGCCGAAGCCCGCCTCCGCGAGCCAGCGCCCCCCTCCTGCTGGCACGGATCCCCCCGCGTCCCCTGTCCGTCCCCTCCCGGGCCCAGCTCACCTCTCTCCGGCTCAGCGGACCAAACTCAGCGCCCCGCTCGCTGCGAGAAACGCGCCACTAAGGCGCCGGAAGGCGGGTGCGGCGCACCAGAAATGACATCACGTCAGCGGATATGACGCGCTCGTTGCCATGGCAGCAGTGGGACGCTGGGGCGGCTTTGGATTTCGAGCATTCGAGTTACTGACGTGGTGAAGGTTTTCACGGCCGAAAACGGCTAAGGGCGTTTTTCTGTTGTTGTCTTTTGTGGCGCTCACTTCGTGGCGACGCCCGCCTCTGACCACTGGTACGGACGTCGCCGAGCCACCCTGGCCGAGGGAGACTCCTTTGTCAGCCTGCGATTCTAAATCTGCAAAATGGGGATATAAAACGAGCTCCTGAGAGAGCTGTGCATGAGACATTTGCGGTGGGGTGGGGACATGACATTCAAATAGGAATAATGAAGGTCAAGACTGTCTCCTGGATCTTCAGGTCTCTCAGTATAAGCACCGTCGTGGGCCCGGAGCGGTTGCCTTATACAGGAGTTTGATTAAGTGAAGGATTAAATGGGCAAACTCTAGAACTCCCAAGTATTCTGCCAGGCAATCTCTGCATTCTCTTCCTTTCCAACAGGCTGCTAAATAAATCCGTTCACTGATCTAATAAAAATGTACCTAGTGCCTACAATGTGCTAGGCTCTGGGATCAAAGGAACTGACAAGCAGGGACACTCCTAGAGAACCCCTCACCAGCTCTGGATTCCACGCCAGCACACAGGCTCTAGAGTTCCAATCTCAGCTCCACCACTTAACAACTGTGAACCTAGGCAAGGCACTGATTACCTTTCTTGAAGCAAAATGGTTGTGATAAAATAGGTAAGCAATTAAAACTGTACCTGGTACATAACAGATGCTTAGGGAGTGTTAACTGCTTACTTTTACCCTTTATTTTCTCTCACTCTATCTGTATGATGAAAAGACCTAAGCTCAGTTCAGTTCAGTTGAGTCGCTCAGTAGTGTCAGAGTCTTTGTGACCCCATGGACTGCAGCACACCAGGCCTCCTTATCCATCACCAACTCCCCAAGTTTACTCAGACTCACGTCCATTGAGTCTGTGATGCGATCCAACCATCTCATCCTCTCCTCCTGGCCTCAATCTTTCCTAGCATCAGGGTCTTTTCAAATGAGTCAGTTCTTTGCATCCGGTGGCCCAAGTACTGGAGCTTCAGCTTCAGCATCAGTCCATCCAATGAATATTCAGGACTGATTTCCTTTAAGATGGACTGGTTGGATCTCCTTGCTGTCCAAGAGACTCTCAAGAGTCTTCTCCAACACCACAGTTCAAAAGCATCCATTCTTCAGCACTCAGCCTTCACAGTCCAACTCTCACATCCATACATGACCACTGGAAAAACCATAGCTTTTACCAAATGAGCCTTTGTTAGCAAAGTAATGTCTCTGCTTTTTAATATGCTGTCTAGGTTGGTCATAACTTTTCTTCCAAGGAGCAGGCATCTTTTAATTTCATGGCTTCAGTCACCATCAGCAGTGATTTTGGAGCCCCCACAAATAAAGTCTGTCACTGTTTCCAGTGTTTCTCCAACTACTTGCCAGGAAGTGATGGGACCGGATGCCATGATCTTAGTTTTCTGAATGCTGAGCTTTAAGCCAACTTTTTCACTCTCTTTTACTTTCATCAAGAGACTCTTTAGTTCTTCCCTTTCTTCCATAAGGGTGGTATCATCTGCATATCTGAGGTTATTAATATTTCTCCCAGCAGATTCCAGCTTGTGCTTTATCCAGCCCAGCTGTATGTAATCTGCATATAAGTTAAATAAGCAGGGTGGCAATATATAGCTTTGATGTACTCCTTTCCCAATTTGGAACCAGTCTCTTGTTCCATGTCTAGTTCTAACTGTTTCTTCCTGACCTGCATATAGATTTCTCAGGAGGCAGGTCAGGTGGTCTGGTATTCCCATCTCTTGAAGAATTTTCGACAGTTTGTTGTGACCCACACAATCAAAGGTTTTCACATACTCAATAAAGCAGAAGGAGATGTTTTTCTGAAACTCTCTTGCTTTTTCAGTGATCCAACAGATATTGGCCATTTGATCTCTGGTTCCTCAGCCTTTTCTAAACCCAGCTTGAACATCTGGAAGTTCACCAGTCATGTATTGTTGAAGCCTGGCTTAGAGAATTTTGAGCATTACTTTGCTAGCATGTGAGATGGGTGCAATTGTGTGGTAGTCTGAGCATTTTTTGGCATTGTCTTTCTTTGGGATTGGAATGAAAACCGACCTTTTCCAGTCCTGTGGTCACTGCTGAGTTTTCCAAATTTGTTGGCATATTGAGTACAGCACTTTAACAGCATCATCTTTTAGCATTTGAAATAGCTCCACTGGAATTCCATCCCTTCCACTAGCTTTGTTCATAGTAATGCTTCCTAAGGCCCACTTGACTTCACATTCCAAAATGTCTGGCTCTAGGTGAATGATCACACCATCGTGTTAATCTGGGTCATTAAGATCTTTTTTGTATAGTTCTTCTGTGTATTCTTGCCACCTTTTCTAAATATTTTTTGCTTCCGTTAGGTCCACACCATTTCTGTCCTTTATTATGCTCATCTGTGCATGAAAATTTCCCTTGGTATCTCTCATTTTCTTGAAGAGATCTCTAGTCTTTCTCATTCTATTGTTTTCCTCTATTCCTTTGCATTGATCACTGAGGAGGGCATTCTTATCTCTCCTTGCTATTCTTTGAAACTCTGCATTCAAATGGGTATACCTTTCCTTTTCTCCTTTGCCTTTCACTTCTCTTCTTTTCATAGCTGTTTGTAAGGCCTCCTCAGACAACCATTTTGCCTTTTTGCATTTCTTTTTCTTGGGGATGGGCTTGATCACTGCCTCCTGTAGAATGTCACAAACCTCCATCCATAATTCTTCAGGCACTCTATCAGATCTAACCCCTTGAATATATTTGTCACTTCCACTGTATAATTGTAAGGGATTTGATTTAGGTCATACCTGAATGGTCTAGTGGTTTTCCCTACTTTCTTTAAGTCTGAATTTGGCAATAAGGAGTTCACGATCTGAGCCACAGTCAGCTCCCGGTCTTGTTTTTACTGACTGTATAGAGCTTCTCCATCTTTGGATGCAAAGAATAGAATCCATTGGATTTTGGTATTGACCATCTGGTGATGTCCATGTGCAGAATCTTCTCTTGTGTTGTTGGAAGAGGGCGTCTGCTATGACCAGTGAGTTCTTTTGGCAAAACGCTATTAGTCTCTGCCCTGCTTCATTCCGCATTCCAAGGCCAAATTTGCCTGTTACTCCAGGTGTTTGACTTACTACTTTTGCATTTCAGTCCCATTGTAATGAAAAGGACATCTTTTGGGGGTGTTAGTTCTAGAAGGTCTTGTAGGTCTTCATAGAGCCATTCAACTTCAGCTTTTTCAACATTACTGGTTGGGGCATAGACCTGGATTACCGTAATATTGAATGGTTTGCCTTGGAAATGAACAGAGATCATTCTGTTGTTTTTGAGGTTGCATCCAAGTACTGCATTTCAGACTCTTTTTGTTGACTATGATGGCTACTCCATTTCTTCTGAGGGATTCTTGCTCACAGTAGTAGATATAATGGTCATCTGGGTTAAGTTCACCCATTCCAGTCCATTTTAGTTCACTGATTCCTAAAATGTCGATGTTTAATCTTGCCATCTCCTGTTAGACCAATTTGCCTTGATTCATGAAGCTAACACTCCAGGTTCCTACGCAATATTGCTCTTTACAGCATCGGGCTTTACTTCCATCATTCGTCACATCCACAACTGGGTGTTCTTTTTGCTTTGGCTCCATCTCTTCATTCTTTCTGGAGTTATTCTCCACTGATCTCCAGTAATATATTGGGCACCTACCAACCTGAGGAGTTCATCTTTCAATGTCCTATCTTTTTGCCTTTTCATACTGTTTATGGTGTTCTCAAGGCAAGAATACCGGTTTACCATTCCCTTCTCCAGTACAGACCCAAGAGGCATTGTTAATGTATACACAGAACAATGGACTTGGAGTAAAAAAGATATGGGTCTAAATTCCCATGGTCCTGAATTAAACAAGAACCTACAGGAAGCCAATTACTTGGGAAAGGGGTCTGTGTCTCTGTGTCCCCAATGACATGTCTTGTCCATGGCCAGATAGATAGATACTACACAACATGCCCTCAGGAAAGGATCTAGAAAGTGAGGTTTTAGTAGAGGAGAAGGCCAGAGGGAGCAAGTCTTAGAGACTGAAGGTGCACTATGGAGCAGAGTGAGGGAAACACGGAGACAAAATAAACCATTCTGAGCCTGGGTCTGAAAATGTACTTGCTTCTGTTTATAGGTCCAAGCCAAAAATAAACGTAAGCCTGGCTTCTCTGTAGCCATGTCCGCAGCTTTACAGAGGACTTTATGAATCTGTAGTTACTTTGATCTCGAGGGATTGATGCCAGTGGATTTACTTCAACAAATGGACCCTACCACGTGGCTTCTGGAGAAGGAAATTTTGTGGATAGTCATGAGGTCATTGAGAATACAGGCTCTGATCAAGTGATCAGAGTGTATGTGTCCCCTAGAATGGGGCGAATGGAAATCTTCAATAGGATGTCCTGAGAAGATCAAAGCATCAATCCTGATATTTCTGCAAAGGTGCATAACCTGAATGGACCCATGAGCAGACATAAGACAAACCCCCAGTAAAGGAATTTGCATAAAGCAACTGCTATGGGGCCTCCGTGGTAAAGCATCCGCCTGCCAATGAAGGAGACGCCGGTTCGACCCCTGGTCCTGATCCGGGAAGATCCCACATGTCGTGGAGCAACCAAGCACTTGGCATCACAGCTGCTCAGCCTGTGCTCTAGAGCCTGGGAGCCGCAACTAGTCAAGCCCATGAGCCCCAGAGCCTGTGCTTGAGAGCAAGAGAGGCCATGGAAATGAGAAGCCAGCGCCCCTCAGTTATAGTAGCCCCCGCTCTCCACGAGAAGAGCCCTCGCAGGAAAGACCCAGCACCGGCAGAAAGAAATCAGTGTTTTAAAAGAACTGGTCTGCAACCTCCAAACATGCCAAGGGAGAGAAAGGAAGAGAAAATCCCTGGAACTGTTCCAGACCAAAGGAGTAAGCCCATGAGCCCCAGAGCCTGTGCTTGAGAGCAAGAGAGGCCATGGAAATGAGAAGCCAGCGCCCCTCAGTTATAGTAGCCCCCGCTCTCCACGAGAAGAGCCCTCGCAGGAAAGACCCAGCACCGGCAGAAAGAAATCAGTGTTTTAAAAGAACTGGTCTGCAACCTCCAAACGTGCCAAGGGAGAGAAAGGAAGAGAAAATCCCTGGAACTGTTCCAGACCAAAGGAGACCGAAGGGACATGACAACTACATGCAGCAGATGCTTCTGAACTGGATCTTTTTGCGATAAAGGAAGTGACTGGGGCAGCTGTCAAAACTCCAGTGCGGTCTGAGGGCTCCACGGTGGGGGCGCGTCCATGTTCGTTTCCTGCTTTTGACGACTGTCCTGTGGTTACATTGGAGAGTGCCTGTTAGCTGGAAATACTAGAGTATTTAGGTGGTGATAGGACATCACGTAGGCAACTTATTCTTAAATGATTAAAAGGAAAAAAAAAATGTCTTCTCCCTGAATATTCATTGGAAGGGCTGGTGCTGAAGCTGCAATATTTTGGCAACCTGATGGGAAGAGCTAACTCAAAGGAAAAGGCCTTGGTGCTGGGAAAGATGGAGGGCAGGAGAAGGGGGCGACAGAGGATGAGATGGTTGGAGGGCATCATCGACTCAATGGACATGAATCTGAGCAAGCTCCGGGAGATGGTGAAGGACAGGGAAGCCTGGCGCGCTGCAGTCCACGGGGTCGCAAAGAGTCAGACACGACTGAGCGACTGGACACCACGACAACAATGCGCTCAGAATTTTTTT
The DNA here is from genome assembly GCA_006408675.1 of Madoqua kirkii. Lineage (NCBI taxonomy): Eukaryota > Metazoa > Chordata > Mammalia > Artiodactyla > Bovidae > Madoqua > Madoqua kirkii. The sequence continues at coordinate 8,745 of SJYC01005013.1, read as the reverse complement.
TAAAAGTGAAGATTCTGGAGTAAAACTTCAAGGACCCAAATCATCTCCACTTTGTTTCTTCTTAGACCTGGGCAGGTTATTCCACTTCTCTGCACCTCAGTCTCCCTTCTCTATTGGCATATTATTTTTGTTTGGCTGGATAGCAAGTGGGATGTTAGTTCCTTGACCAAGCATCGAACCTGTACCGCCTGCAGTGGAAGCACAAAGTCTTAATCACTGGACTAGCAAGGGAGCCCCTCCCATTTCTAAAACAGGAGTAAAGCTAGTACTGCTCTGAAAGGCAGTTCCCAGGGCAAAATAAAAAGCTGGAGAGAGCGCGCTAATCAATGCATGTAAGAAGCTCCTGGCTCAGTCAGATCTACTTTGATTTAGAAGACAATCGCATATCTCTGCATGGATGGTCTCGAGCCTCAAGGACAAGTGGTTTTTCCAGGTTTTTGGACTCAAGTGCACACAGCCTCCGGAAAAGCCAGGAGGGAGGTGGCCAGAGGTTTAGTTTGAGGATTCTCAGATCCAGCCTGGTCTCCCAGAATTCCGCAGATAAAACCCTTCATTTGGGACCCAGGGACATCCAGGCCCATGTCTAGATTCCCAGTGAGGTGCTCAGACAAGTAGCCTTCCCAGGAGGGGTTGCCAGGCAACAAGGTTCCTCAGCAGAAGCCTGGCAGGGCTCTCGGACCCTCATTGGTCCATTTCTTCCCTTTTCACAGAAGAGGAGAGGAGGCCACGCCCTACGGGAGGTATCAGGGTCACACAGGGTGTTTAAGGGTGGTGCCAGACAAGCGCTTTCTCTGCTACACCTTGCCTGCCCCATCCCACATCGATTCTGTCTGCTTACTTGGGCGAATAATGTATAGACTGATTCCTATCCAGCGTCACAAAGGAAAAAAGGTCTGCACATGTCATCTCTTCAATTCCCCAACCTTCCAAGGTAATTTCTGAATATTTCCACAGGGTCCCCACTCCTAATCACCCGCTTAGGCCACTCACACCATACAGAACTGTTTCTATACTGCCTTCAAAAGGTTTCAGGGTGGTGGGGGGGGGGGTGGATCCTGAATTACAACTTTAAATAGGTTGGTACCATAGAAACAATCTGTAAGTGGCATTTCAAAGACGATATATTTAAAGTCTAGCACAAGTACTTTTTCTGGGACACTGACATTCTACAGTGGCACATGGCTGAGTCTTAATTTGAGCTCTGTCACAAAAATATATCTATCATGTCCTGAGCTTGGCAGAACCGAAGACCCAGATGAGCCGAGACTAGCTGATGTGGTTTCCTTTTAAGTGTTTCTTACAGATGGTTTCTCCCCTGCTTATCTTTCAAGAATCTGTGAGCCCTGTCCTGAGATAGCTGAGCTGAGGTTCTGCAGGCCTGGGGTGTTACTGTGTAGCGAGCATCCTCAAAGGGTGATACAGGTGAGGTGAGGGGAAATGACGCTGCGCCGGCTCCTGGGATGTCCCTCAACTGGGTGGCACCTGCTGGCGGAGGCAGGGGGTGGAGGCAGCTGTCATGTAAGAAGTCTGGCTATCCTGAGACCGCCATCCGCAAACAAGTCCAGAGTGGCACGTGGAGAGGGTGACCAAGGGTGATGCCTGCAGACGATCCCACACCTGAGCCCGGGCACCAGACACTGGAATGCAGGAGCCTGCAGTAGACCATCTGACTAGGGCAGCAAGCCCCGGCCACTGTCTGACTGCGAGGGCCACCGGGGTTGCTCTAGTTGGCTCCCAGAAATGAGAGGTTGCACAAGGCATGGTTTTAAGTCCCGAAGCCGGGGGCCGGTGAGTCACACAGCGAGGGATGGGCGGATCCATGGATGAGCCTGGGCGCCTTCCGGGACACTGACACTCCACAGCGGCACGTGGCTTAGCCTGATTTTCGGTTTTCGTGTTGCGGCCTGAGCTTGACAAAACGGAAGAGCCAGACCAGCCCGAGACGGGCAAAAAGCAGCTGAGATCACGCCGCTCGGGGTCATGAGCTTCCTGCGCCCATGACTCTGGCAGCCGCCCATCCCACTGCCGTCTCAAGACCGGGAAGACGCGAGCTGCTTCCCTCTGTGAGCTCATCACTTACCAGGCATCACACCCACCTCACCTACCAGCCCCTCCCAATAAGCCCAGGAAGCTCTAACTTCCCACTTTTACAGATGAAGAAACAGAGGTGCAAGCCACATAGCTGGTACTCTGGCCTGATTCCAAAAAGCCATACCCCACACCACCGTGAGTCACTGCCTTCCCGAAGCCACACTTCCGTCATGGGAATGAAGGAAACGGGGTATAAGTAAAACATTTAACCCTTAAGGATAAGAAACTGTTCTGAGCCTGGTTGATCCCTAAGGATCTGGGGGATTGTCAAGATAAGGATCAACTCAGCAGGTTTGGAGAGAGTTCAAATGCTGCAGATGACAAAGAAAGGAGGGGACCAGCTCCTGGGAGCTCGCCTCCTGAAATGGAATGTCCTTTACTAAAAGGAGTTTCTTTGGATACCTAAGACCCCGGCCCACAGAAGGCCAGAGAGTCTATGTTAATCTGTGATTTATGGGGGGAGGGTCTTGGGTCATGCTATCATTTGGCCTCTGGAAGGGCTGGAGACAAGAGTAACTAAGGTCAGTTGCCCCGTGCCCAGTAAAAAAAATGATGGCCGCCAAGCTGCAGGCGAGCCTTCCTGGCCGGCAACGCTTCACACATGTCATCACACATCCTTGGCAGAAGTGAGTGCATTTGTTAAGACTCCCCTAGGAGGAGGGTATCTGAGGGCCTGTGTGTAGGCTCTCTTGGACTTCTCTTCGCCTTCTCTCCCTTTGCTGACTTTGCTAAGTCGCTTCAGTCGTGTCCGACTCTGTGCAACCCCATAGACGGCAGCCCGCCAGGCTCCCCCGTCCCTGGGATTCTCCTGGCAAGAATACTGGAGTGGGTAGCCATCCCCTTCTCCATGGGATCTTCCCAACCCCAGGATGGAACATGGGTCCCCTGCGTTGGCAGGCAGATTCCTGACCATCTGGGCCACCAGGGCAGCTCTCTGTAAAGTACGGCACAGACAAATGAATCCCTGTTCAGTTTATTCAAATAATATATATATATAATTTTTTTTCCTCTGTGAAACTGAGTAGAACCAAGGAAGAATAAAAGAAAGCCTCATATATTAAATTCTTAAATAGATTCTTTGACTTCAAAAGTAAGGGTCAACAGGAGAGGCACAGGCGGCGGGCCCTGACCCAGACACAAAGCCACCACGGGAGTCCCGCGAATTGAGGAGGACGGCAAATCCATTTCTTAAAAAACCAAAAAAAAGTTCTCAAGGGGAAAAATATAAAATAACCTAAGTTTCAAAAGCTGGACTACTTCTACACTCGGCTCTCTACCCCGGACTGTCCTAAGACAGAGTATCTCAAGGTTAAGTTTCCAGTGACACAGCTTTTGCAGACGTATATGCAGAGACGTTCCTCATGAACAGTCCTGTGTTGGCGGTTAATAGCAAGCAATATGCTTGGATTAGAGGTCTGATTTCCACTCGAATGCAAAGTTTCTCCTCTTCTGGCAAACAAAACCATGTGCCGAGATCTGAAAGGGGGAGGTGGAAAAAAACAGAAATGGGCATTAGGCCCCAGAGTCATGATTCCGAAATATCTCTTGTATATTTATACGTGTGACGACTGGACGGATGGTCTGTGTGTACTCACATAAGCCTGTGGGATTTTCCTATAGCATCCCAGATGGCCGGAGAAATCTATATTTAAAAATATCTCCTGGGTTCTTACCCACAGCTCAGCCTGCTGCCTCTCGACCTCAAAGATACACTTTCCTGACTTAATGAGGAACAAACGGCAGTGATGAAAAGTGCCATGAATTTCTGGAGGGAAGGGGAGGAAATGTGTGTTCAAGGGCAACTCCCTACCAGGAATTAGCTAAAGCACCCTGTCTCTGGTACTTCGTCTGAACAGTAAAGCGGGGAACAGATCTGGCTTTCATCAGAGGTTCAGGATTCTACTAAAGAACCCGAAGAAAGAGAGCAAGGGGAATCGATTTGGGGAGAAACCCCGAAAAGGCTGCTTTCAATGCGAGGCTTCTTAGAGATAAAGCGGAAGTTCCGGATTTTAGCACAGCTCAAGATGGGAACCCTGGTAACGATGGTGACTTAAGTGTCTCTCCAGCCCTGGGGGCTGGTGCAAAGGAGATTTCAAGAAAAACAAAAAAAATGCTGATTATTTTAAAAGAATGCAAGGAGACTAAAAATAGGCTCGAGGCTAGAAGCTCTGTTACAGTTTAAAAGCAGCAGCAGCATCAATACCCAGGCAAGTTGGGCCTGGCCTCCGAGTCCCCCCAGGTTTCCTTGAGCCTGACTGGAGACGTAGGAGTGAAAGGAAGTGAGTTCAGCGGCTGGAGCCTTAGCTCTGGGGCCCGTGGCCGGGCCGAGCACTCCCACCCGGGACAGCTCACTTAACTCACAACCACCCTCGCAAGTGGAGCAGGGGCGAATCCCTTCTCCAGACAGGGAAACAGGCCAGCAGGAGTCCAGCCTGCAGTCCGCTCTGAAACATTCGACTTCTCGAGATCAGAACCTGTTTTCCTGCCTCCCTGGCAAAACACGGATTAAAATCATCTGTTAAAAGCAAACTCTGGGGGAGATGACTTTTGGTGGCTGTGTGACCTTTCAGCAAGTCCAAGCCCTTCTCTGGGCTTTGGTTTTTCTCCTCCATAAAATCGGGGACCTGCCTCCCAGGGATGCTGAGGATAAGAGGAGCAATGCCGAGGCCCACTTGGGCCAGGGCAATGGGGGCTATTCTCAGACCAGAGCCGCCTGTGACTATTAGAACGTTAATCGCTCTGGGCCAACCTGATGCTGCTTATAGGAGCCAGGCTGCAAACAGCCTGTGCAAATCAGTCTAGAGTCCCCTCATCACACAGGTCCTCTGTACCCTCTTGCCCAATGACCTAGGAATCTGTTTCTTGTTGGTTCACCATTGATCCTTGCTGCCACCCAGATCCAGAGCTAGGACACCAAGCCTTGATTCTATAGATAGCTTCCCAAGCCATCGCCATGGAAACCTAGACGGGCTGGGTTAGTCCACCTTGGTAGCCTCTCCCAGGGAGGCTCAGGAAGGAACAAGCTTTTCAGAAAAGCGGCTGGTCTCAGAAGTGGTGGGAGGCCCCGGGAAGCCCACAGACCTACCTGGAAATCATGAGCTTCCTAGGTGGGAGGAGGTGCTGTTCAGGTTCACCTGGAGGAAGACAACACACAGAGGAAGGGTCACGGCCAGGTGGGGGTGCCAGGGTCTCACTGCCCCGAGGTTCAGCCCTTAGCACCACTGAATTGCGAACACACTCCTTCACTGAGCTACTGTGAACACGACTTGTCCAGCCGCTCAGTCGTGTCCAGAGCTTTGCGACCCCATGGACCGCAGCACGCCAGGCTCCTGTGCCCTTCACCATCTTCCGGAGCTCAGACTCGTGGCCATCGCGCTGGTGATGCCACCCCACACCCCCTTTTCTGTCATCCCCTTCTCCTCCTGCGTCCAGTCTTCCCAGCATTGAGGAACATGACCTGACAGACCCCCTCCTATTCCCCTCTGCTTCATATTCCAGTGGGGAGAGCCTGCCTGCTCAGCAAATGCATCTGGACAGAATTATTAAGTCCAGGCCACACAGTGGGCTGGAGAGTGACGGGTGCTGGGGCACCTTCAGACAAAGTGGTTCCCAGAGGCCCCTGCAGAGGGATGACATTTCAGGTGTGGTGTAACGAAAGATCTGGGCTTCCCAGGCGGTGCTGGTGGTGAAGAATATGCCTGCCAACGCAAGTAGGCATGAGAGACCCGGGTTCCATCCCTGGAAGATCCCCTGGAGGAGGGCACCGCAACCCACTGCAATATTCTTGCCTGGAGAATCCCATGAGCAGAGGAGCCTGGCGGGCAAGGGGCAGGACACGAGTAAAGTGACTTAGCATGCATGTGCGTAATAAGAAACCTACGTCTTTACCCTGGTCCAGGCACCAAGCTCCTAGAACCCTTGCAATCTCCCTAATGATAAAAAGCGTCTTTTGTCTGCAAATGAGATGCAGGGTGGTTAGGGCCCCCGAGCTTCAGGGTGGAGGCTTGATCACCCATGATTAAGGGGTTGGAAATTTCAGTGCCCGCCGCCCCTACCCAAACCTCTGGAGAGCAGTGAATAACAAATGGTCAACGATTTAATCAGCCATGCCTACTTAATGCGTGCGTAATCAATCGTGTCCGACTCTTTGCAACCCCATAGACTGTAGCCTTCCAAGCTCCTCTGTCCATGCAGTTTTTCAGACAAGAATACTGGAGTGAGTTGCCGTTTCTGCCTCCGGGGGAATCTTCCCGACCCAGGGGTCAAACACCACGTCTCCGGTGTCTCCTGCACTGGCAGGTGGATTCCTTACCACTGTGCCACCTGGGGAGCCCACATGTCTACCACTTAAAGAAACCTCCAGAAACATTCCTAAAGGATGAGGCTCAGAGAGCTTCAGGGCTGGTGGACAAGTGACACAAAGGTGGGTAGTGTGGGCATCTGAAGATGGGGTACTCTTGTGGGGTGGGGGCCCTTAACCTGGGGGGTTAGAGGCTATGTCTGGAAATCAGTGTCAGAATTGAACCGAGTTGTGCAACAGCTAGCTGGTGTCTGGACATTCAGGTTGTTGGTGTTGGAAATCGCCCCATGAGCGAAGATCCAGAAGATGAAAGGAGGCCAGCTGTGCGCAGATGTGGATAGCAAAGCATTCCCGGCAGAGGGAACAGCAAAGCCCTGGGAAGGAGGGGGTGGGTGGAGTTTAGGCAGTCAGTACCCGTTTTTGGCATGAGCTGCAATTCTGATGTGTGAGCTGCTCTGTTTTGCTGGCTCGCAACTCTCCCGTTTTTTTCATCGCCCAAGGACATTTTGGATGGCTACATAGTATCCTAGGACTCTGAATAATGTACACACCACCATTACTCGACTGTTGCCTACAGCTGTTTCCAAGTTTTACAGTATCCTGCATGAGGTCATGTGTGTGTGGGGGGTGGAGACAGTGGAGGAGAAGAGGGCGGGAAGTAGGAATTTGATGTAGCTCTCGGGTCAGCCCTCTTGAGGGCAGGACTACTCACAATGACACGTATATGTCATCCCCTTATTTTTGGTCCTAATAGAGCAAAACACACGGTCCCACACGGTGCAAGAGAGTGTAAACTGGTCCAACTCTTTTGTAAGACAATTTCAGCCTTGTAGTTGAAGAGTCTTAAAAAGGACTCTCCCAGGGACTGGTGGTCCAGTGGTTAGGACTTCGCCTTCCTACGGTGCAGATTTCATCACTGGTTGAGAAGCTAAGATCAAATGCCTTGCGGCCAAAAATCCAAGCCATAAACGAGAAGCAATATTGCAACAAAATTCAATAAAGACTTTAAAAACCATCTACCCATTCCACTCCCTAAAAATGTATTCTAAGGGAATGAGTCCACAGAGCCCTCCACCCCTCACCCCACAGAAGAGAGGCAAAACATGACACTATCCAAAAATATTGCAAAGACTGCAAACCGTCTTAGGACGACAGTTAAGTAACTGGTGGCAGAGAATGCATTCCAGAGGAAACTATGGAGTCCCCCAGAATGGCCACAGTAAAACCCCCAGGATGAACAAATACTAAGAAAGCAGAGCAAAGCAGCTCATACCATGCGACCGCAAGGAACGCAAAAATGAAGTCCAGGTGGGCCCCCAAAGCTGCGTGTGGGAATGAAGAGCTTCAGACTGTGCTTAATCCCCCTCAGTCCACTCCTGTTTGTTGTTCTTATTACATCTTTGAGTTAAAACAAATGAAAAATTAGTACTGACTAATTCTGGCAACATTTTTTTTTCACAGTGGCGTGAGACGGCTTTCTGGTTCCCATGCACGGAGCATTGGACTCCACGCCAGGGGGGCGACATGTACGGACCCCCGGGCAGTGTAAATGTGTGAGTTTCATAACTAAAGTGGAAACTGGTACAGGGTGGTTCGCCTTTTATTGGCTAACACACACACACACACACACACACAGGGTGGTTCGCCTTTTATTGGCTAACACACACACACACGCAAACTGAAACTACCGATTTTAGCATGAGGACAATTCATTAAGAAAAGAAGCACTTTCGGGACTTCCCTGGCATTCCCGTGGTTAACACTCCGAGCTCTCACTGCAGGGGGCTCAGGTTAGATCCCTGGTCTGGGAACTAAGACCTCACATGCGTTGGCACGGCCAAGAATCAATCAATTAAAAAAAATTTTTTTCTTTTAAAGGAACACCTGAGCATCCAAAAGAGGATGGCTGGATGGCTTAATGTCAGTCCCAGGAGCAGTTTTTTTCTGATAAGATCCAGGGACAGACTCCCACGGACGCAGGGAAGGCCAGGCGTGGAGGACGCGTGTGGGGACACAGGACTGTGTCACGCCTACGTCTGCACGCGCGCCTGCAGCACGGGACCCTCGTTTTTGTGAAGCTGATGAGACTTTTGCTCTGGGTTGTGGCTGTGTTTGGGGAACAGCCACTTAAAATGAAGCTGAATTTAAAACTGGAGGCATGAAGTTTGACAGAAAGTCCCCACCAAATCCCTTTAACTGCGTTCAAGCCAGGGGGCGAGGGGAAGGAGGGGGCTCAGGCAGAAGGGCTGCTTCGATGTGGCCCAGGGTGGGTCAGACGCTCAAGAGCCCCCAAGCGGTTCCTCATCCCCCCCCTCCCCGCCCCACCCGCTGCCCCAGTTTTCTGATGGGAGAAC
>SJYC01005012.1:0-17141 GCA_006408675.1 Madoqua kirkii | reverse complement strand
CCACCCACCCACCCATCCAACCATCTATCCACCAAATGCACCCATCCGCTTATCCATCTGCTCATCTATGCATCCACCCAACAAACATTTATTAATAAGCTCCTCCTAAACATTTATTAACAATGCTCCTGACATTATTCTAAGCTCTAGGGGTGGGGGTGTGCAGGGGTTTTACAACATTAACAAGACAAATTAAAATTCCCATTCTCGTGAAGCTTCCATTCTAGAGTAGGGAGGGCCAGACAATCCACAAGTAACAAAATACAAGGAAACAAGATCAGACCAAACCACGGGAGGCAGAGCATGGGGAGCCAGGGGTGTGGCTCGGACGGCCCGGGGGCTTCCTGTGAGTGGCCCAACAGGGCCTCTTGGGACACACGGCCTCTGAGCTGAGCCCAAGTTCCAAGGAAACCCTGCCAGGCTGAGCTCTGAAGGAGAAGCTTTCAGATGGAGCGCACAGCGGGGCAAAGGCCCTGCGGTGGGAACCAGAAAGTTCTAGGCCTTCCCACTGTTCTCTGGAAATACAAGGCACTGGATAGACCAGTGCTGTCCAATAAAACAGGATGTGAACAACCCTGTAATTTTAAATATTCCCTCTATGCGAGACAGCAAAAGAGACACAGATGTATAGAACGGACTTTTAGACTCTGTGGGAGAGAGAGAGGGTGGGATGATTTGGGAGAATGGCATTCAAACATGTATACTACCCGGTAAGAAACGAATCACCAGTCTATGTTCGATACGGGATACAGGATACTTGGGGCTGGTGCACAGGGATGATCCAGAGAGATGGTATGGGGTGGGAGGTGGGAGCAGGGTTCAGGATTGGGAACTCATGTACACCCGTGGCTGATTCATGTCAATGTATGGCAAAACCAATACAGTATTGTAAAGCAAAATAAAATTTAAAAAAAAAAGTGAAATTAATTCCAGTGGGGTTTCTTTTGGGGCATGGTGGCAGGGGGCGGGGCTTGTGGTATCTCAGTTCCCTGACCAGGAATCGAAGTCACACCCTCAGCAGGGAGAGTGTGAAGTCCTAACCTCTGGCCTGCCAGGGAATTCCCTCTAGGGGTGCTTCTTTTTTTTTTTTTAACTTAACTGGATACATCTAAAAATTAATACTTCAACACATAATTGATAGTGTTCAGGGCAGGTCGCCCCCCAATGCACCACTGTGGCATAGTCACTGTTTTGAATTAAAATTGTTTAAGAAACAGTCATGCTGCAGAAGACTCTTGAGAGTCCCTTGGACTGCAAGGAAATCCAACCAATCAACCCTAAAGGAAATCAACCCTGAATGTTCATTGGAAGGACTGATGCTGAAGCTCCAATACTCTGGCTGCGAAGAGCTGACTCACTGGAAAATAACCTGATGCTGGGAGAGACTGAAGGCAGGAGGATGAGATGGTTGGATGGCATCACTGATTCAACGGACATGAGTTTGAGCAAGCTCTGGGAGACAGTGAAGGAGAGGGAAGCCTGGCGTGCTGTGGTCCATGGGGTTGCAAAGAGCCGGACACGACTGAGTGATAAACGGCAACACCAACAGTGCCAGGACACTCTGATCCTTCTTTGAGCCCCTGGGAGCAGGAAATAAACCTCGCCACTGAAAGATGCCCTGCCCCAGGAGGTAGAGAGATATCTTTATCACCAGACAAGGAGCATCTGCAGCCGAGAAGGCTGTGTGAACAAACCTTGCCTCTTCTCCGCTAACTTATCCCAAGCCCAAGTGTCTCTGTCTTGTCAGCTCTTCACAAATGTATTGTTTCTTTGCCTAAAAGGGATTAAAAATGCCTGCTATGGCCCCTTCCTGTGAATCTATTTTTATGAGCCCTTGTATGTATGATATTACATTTGTTTTCTCTCCTATTAATCTGTCTTATGTCAATTTCATTATCAGGTCAGCCAAAGAGCCTAGAAGAGAAAAAGGGGAAAGTTTTCCTCCCCTACATAGTCAATATAAAAATGATTAGTGAGAAATTCTACATGCTTTGGCGGGGGCGGGGATGGGGGCGGCGGGTATGAGTCCATTTGGAGAAGGCAATGGCACCCCACTCCAGTACCCTTGCCTGGAAAATCCCATGGACGGAAGAGCCTGGTGGGCTGCAGTCCATGGGGTCGCTAAGGGTCGGACACGACTGAGCGACTTCCCTTTCACTTTTCACTTTCATGCATTGGAGAAGGAAATGGCACCCCACTCTAGTACTCTTGCCTGGAAAATCCCATGGACGGAGGAGCCTGGTGGGCTGCTGTCTATGGGGTCACACAGAGTTGGACATGACTGAAGTGACTTAGCAGCAGCAGTCAAGGCTATGGTTTTTCCAGTAGTCATGTATGGCTGGGAGAGCTAGACTATAAAGAAAGCCGAGCACGAAAGAATTGATGCTTTTGAACTGTGTTATTGGAGAAGACTCTTGAGAGTCCCTTGGACTGCAAGGAAATCCAACCAGTCAACCCTAAAGGAAATCAACCCTGAATATTCATTGGAAGGACTGATGCTGAAGCTCCAATACTTTGGCGACCTGATGCTTAGAGCTGACTCACTGGAAAAGACCCTGATGCTGGGAAAGATTGAAGGTGTCAGGAAAAGCGGGAGACGGAGGATGAGATGGTTGGATGGCGTCACCAACTTGATGGACATGAGTTTGAGCACACTTCGGGAGTTGGTGATGGACAGGAAGGCCTGGCATGCTGCAGTCCAGATCACAAAGAGGTGGACACGACTGAGTGACTGAACTGATGGGGACCTCAAACGCAGTGTGAGTTTCACACTTACACAGCACCTTCCCATATGGACTCGTCACAGCTCAATGGCCGCACAAGCCTAGTAGCTGTAATGGACGGCACGGGGATAGATGGTCTCATTAGCACTGGGGTCCTTTCAGTATTGAGTGTACTGCCAGGACCCAGGACAGGAACATTCTGTGCCTTCAGCACGCACACACACACACACACGGCTTTCAATGAGGGGATTTATCTTCACAGCCACAGCAAAACCACTGTAAAGACTTAACAAGGCGTCTGGCACTGGTCAAGACTTGTGGAACCCCAAGGAGTAATGGGACTCCCTGGTGGCTCAGCTGGTAAAGAATCTGCCTGCAATGCAGGAGACCCGGGTTCCATCCCTGGGTGGGGAAGATGCCCTGGAGAAGGGCATGGCATTCCAGTATTCTTGCCTGGAGAATTCCACGGTCAGAGGAGCCTGGTGCGCTATAGGCCATGGGGTCACCAAGAGTCAGACACGACTGAGCTACAAACATTCAACATGTTCAGGGAGTAAACCTCTTTGTGTTTTTGTTTTTTGCCATCTTGATTATATTTTAAAAGTACACAAGGTCACAAAACTAGAGCAAGCTTTTGGCTTTAAAAATTTTTTTTCACCTAATTCTGTTCTTACATTAGAAGCTGCACCACTGGATATGTAAGCCGGAAACTTGACATAGAAAAAAAAAAAATCTTATTTGAAACTGACCCGCTCAACTCTCTACTTGCATATGTGAAGGGTCAAAATATTTCTTTTCCGAAGCACAAATGTAGTCACAAAAATTCACAGTTAGGAATGAGGTGAAATGAATCAGTGAATTCTGGTTCTCGTAACACTTGTGTCATTAACTAAGTTCACAGAAAACGAGAGTTCTTTGGGGAGTCAGCCTCTTTGGAAGAGGTCTAGAGAACTTTCTCTAATTTAAACACACAAACAGCAGAGCTCCAAAGAGCTGATCTTAACCATCACTGCTCATCAACATCTTTTTATACAACACCCAAGGTCAGGTTTGACTCTGGGAGCTTCTGACCCACAGTCTGGGACCTGCCAGGGGGCTCTGCCTTTTAAAGAGACTCCAGCAAAGCTGCTGCTGAGCCCCTGGCTAAGAATGCAAGAGAGGAGAGGCCAGCTTTCTCTGAGGCCCTTGTCCCATCCCAGCCACCTCTCTCTCCTGAGAAGCACTTGGCGGCTGGATTTCAAGATCACCACCAGCTACTGTGGCTTCTTTTTAACCCCTTAATGACTTCTGTATTATAAAATATACATATATACAGGAAAGTATCTAAAACACCTAAGTACAGTGTAGTGTAAAGGATAATAACTATGGCTAAATAGTAAACAGTAAAATGAATAGTAAATATCAAACCAAAAATAAGAACACAGTGATAATCAGCCATATCCAGGTTGCTAACACCCACCCACTCCATGCAGTCTGGGTATCTACCTTGGATGTCTGAGCATTTTCACACGTCTACAGAATCAGCCGATGTCAGGAGAAGAAAGGAGGAGATCAAGAGATGGGCTTACACTTCAAGGACAAGGGCAGAGCTGCCAACTCGCTGTGTCAGTAAATTCTCTCTCTTCCCTGGTTGGAAACTAAGATCCTGCATGCCACGCAGCACAGCCGGAAATGAGTATATGAACAGAAATGAAACCCTAGGGGGCGATAAAGGGACCCATCCTTGATTTACTCACACCCTGCCTCAACAAAGACTCGAAGGGCTTTACAGACAGATGAACTGACAGCTAGGGAAGCAGAGGGGAAAGGACAAGGCCGAGAAGAGAAAGAGGATGAAACCAGCACACAGACGGGCCCCCAGGAGATGCCAGAGTGTGAGGCAGAATACCCACTGGTCTTGAGCTTCCTGGTGGCCCAAGCAAAAACGGGAATACAAGCGGTCATACGAAGACAGGCACAAGCCAGCTGCTTAGGAATCGAGGGGCCGAGTGTCTTCTCGGGTAGCAGGAGCCCCCACCCCCGGCCGCATCTCTCCACGGGCAGTGCACTCACCCGGTGTGTGTTGTTGATGACGATGGGGTCGGGGTTGCCGTAGTTGGGCGGGTTTGCATAGGGGTCATAGCCGAGCCGGGCCAGCATGGGGGCGATCTGGGCCATGTCCCTCAACACATCCCCAGGGATGTGGCCAGTCCACTTGGAGAGAGCTTCCAGGTTCACGGGCTTGATGACCTGGTCTGTGGATCGTTCAATCCTGGGGAGAGAGAGGGCGAACTGGATGGGGTGTGGGCAGACCCAGGTGGCGATGGGGCAGCAGGGAACATGGGGGGGAGATCTGGTTCTTGGAACCCACTTGACTCCCCTAAACTCTAAGAAAGTGGGCGAGTCATCTGGCCTCAGCATACCTGCTCTGTACAGTGGGCTTAAGAGAGTAGAGTGGGAAGCTGGCAGAAACACCATTTGAGTGGGGCTCAGACTCTTGATCTCTATGACTTTTTATTTACATGACTAAGATGGACATGACCTTGACTTCTTCCTTGACCTCTATGACTTTTTAAAAATGACTTTTTATTTACGTGACTAAGATGGACTAGGATTTTGTTCTTGAGAAGTAATTCTAAAGCACTGACAGTAAGGTGCAGAGCCCCTGTGGTCACCGCTCCCGGTCCGCCAGCTGCCTGCAGGGCCCGACCGTGGCATTCTGGAGTGTGCCTCTTCTTTGGGTCTGCTTTCTGTGCTTTTAAAAGCAGAGTGGCTAAGGGGCCAGACTGCCTGGGGGCGGGTGCCAGCTGTGTGACCTCGGCAGAGTGACTGAGCCTCTCTGAGCCTCAGTGTCCTCTCCTGTAAAATGGGAATCATTAACAGCACCTTCCCTGCTGGGCTGTTCTGAGGAGTAAACAGGTAAATAATAAAAGAGCACTGGGTATATTCTAAGGCCTCAGTGTGCACTCTCTCTCTCCCACTCGTATATACATAGAAAATCTACGGTTTTGCTTGCAGATTTAAACACAGAAGTTATATGCTATATATAGTACTGCTCTGTAGGCTTTTTTTTTCCACTCACTCAGTACCTCCTCCTTTTTTCCATCCCCAAAAGGTGGCCCCGGAGGTTGTTTCCAGTTTGCTGTTAGGATGAAAATGCCGTCATCTTACACAAGCTTTCTGCCAGATAACACAGTTACCACCTCATCCAATCATGATGGTCTTACTGATTATACAGTTCAGGGACTTCACAAGCTGGAGGGTGGGGAAGGATCAAGGACCTATTTCTAGATGCTTCCATCTCAACCAAGAGATAACTTGGGAATGAAAAACAGTACAAAAAGATGGAGCAAAAGGAACTGTGATGGGGAGGGAGGGAGACTGGGGAGCAAAGCAATGTGGACTGATGAGGGCGGGGCATGGAGCTGGGGGCTACAGACCGGATCCAAGCCTCAACTCTTAACTGACATGGGCACGGCAAGGAGCTGGGGGCTAAAGACCACAAGTCTCAACTCTAACTGACAGGGGCGGGGCACAGCGCTGGGGGCTACAGACCGGATCCAAGTCTCAGCTCTAGCCAGCCATCGAAAGATCTCAAGCACGGTTCTAGGTATTCTCACCATATAAACATCTCTGCCATAAGCAGTCTCGCCCCACAACGATCACCCACAAAGGCTGTTTTGCCATAAAAGATAAAATCACATGCTGACAGTTACATGACGAGAGAAAATGATAATGTATCAGTTTCTACAGTCCTTGGGTGAGCTAATCTAAGCCAGATTCTGTGAGAATTTTCACCGTGTTCAAGACACATCAGGAATCAAGTGACCATCCCTTTTTGGGGGCTGGGTGGAGCTCGATTCTCCTTTTGCCTCTTCTTTTTAAAACTAAACTATAGTTGATTTACAGCGTTGTATTAATTTCTGGTGTACAGCAAAGTGATTTCTTTATATGTATATATTATATATTCTTTTTCATATTCTTTTACTACGGTTTATTACAGGATATTGAATATAGTTCCCTGCACTATACAGGTCCCTGTTGCTTATTTTATATATAGTAGCTTGTTTCTCGGAGAAGGCAATGGCACCCCACTCCAGTACTCTTGCTTGGAAAATCCTATGGGCGGAGGAGCCTGGCAGGCTGCAGTCCACGGGGTTGCACAGAATCGGACACGACTGAAGAGACTTAGCAGCAGCAGCAGCTTGTTTCTGCTAATTTCAGACTCTTGACTTACCCCTCCCGTCTCCCCTTGGGTAATCATGCTCGTTTTCTGTCTGTGAGTCTGTCTGTTTCCCAAGTCCATCTCTGTCATGGTTTAGATTCCACATACAAGTGGCATCATTTGATGTTTGTCTTTCTGACTTACTTCACTTACTATGACCATATCGAGGTCTAACTGGGTTGCTGCAACTGGCATCGTTTCATTCTTTTTTATGGCCGAGTAGTATTCCACTGTATATATGTGCCACATCTTTTCCATCCACCCATCTACTCACAGACACTTAAGCTGCCTCCACATCTCGGCTACTGTGAACATGGCCCCCGTGTCCCAATACTATGATAAATCTGGTAAAGACGGCAGGAGGGAGCAAACCACTGTATCTAAACTAGCCAAAGACCCATCGTTAACGCTCTTGAGGCTTCTGCGAATCAGCAGCTGCCGCTTTCCTATGAGCCACAGCTCGGTACCCTTTTGGTTTTGACAGGTGGGAGGGATGACTGCTCAAGAGGATTTGCAGAAACTGATATGTTATCATTTCCTAGTATAATGAACCAAAACTGTCAAACACCCAGTTATTTCATCTTTTACAGCAAAATACTTGGTGCAGAGATGTTTACAGCAAAGAAACCCAACCCGATCAAACGGTGCCTGGCCTCCTCCACAACCCTGAAGTCTACAGGACTTTACAGGACAATCACATAGATGGATCCCAGAACAGGGATGGGAGCCATTCTTAACATGAGTCAGTAACCAAAGTGTCCCAGAAGGGGAGATGTTGAACAGAATATGGTGATTGTATAGTGGAATATTATACAGCCATTCAAAGTGATGTCACTGCTGAGTGCTGGGGGCTCCTGGGCAAGTGTCCCAGACACAAGGTGAAGAAAGTTTAGAGGAACCTGCCCAGCAGCACTCTGGTTTTATTCCCTGACCAAGGACCAGCAGGCCACAGATCACAGTCGCGGTGGGGGGCGGATTACGGGTGGTTTTCCTTGCCTGTTTTATGTCTGTTCCCAACTTCCTGCCACCAGGATGTATTCCTTTGGTCACCTGATGTTGTGTCAGGATGATTTACAAAATCCCAGCTCCAGCACCAGCCGGCCAGGGTATCCAGTCCATGGGCACTTTCCTGCCAGAAGGAGAGCAGCTGAGCTCTGCTCAGGGCTCCGGAGCTCCTGGGGACAGGGCCTGGGAGGGCCCAGACATTAGAGAAACAGGAGGCATGGCCCCAGGAAGGACCACTCTTCCACTGGGCTCTTAAGGCTGCTTGCACCTGAGCAGGATGCAGGCATGGGAACGGCATTTTCTGGCCCTGCCCTGTCCCAGGGCCTCAGGAGAGGGAGGACGGTCCCAGTCATGGAGAGCTTGAGAGAATAGGCCCTGGAGTCCAACAGGCGTGAGTTTGAACCCTGGCCCAACCTCTTGCTAGGCCAGTAACTTTCCTGAGATTCGCTTCTTGATCTATAAAATGCGGTTAAGAGCAGTTCTTATGTCCGAGTTTGCTGTGACGATGAGGGCAGTAATGATGGTTGGGGGCCTAACTCAGTGCTGGCCACACAGCAGGTGCTCAACAGAGAGCAAAGGCAAGGCCAGTGGGGACGTCACCAAAACCAAGGCCAAGACTAAAATGAAGATAATGGGGATTAACCTAAGAGGCACCACCCCATCTGAAGTTCACACGTGAACAAAGGCGGACGGCTTCTCGCCCCATGCTACCGATGAGGAAACGGAAGCACAGAGAGGTTGAATCCCCTGCTCAAGGTCACACAGCTAAAAAGGCATGGGGCTGGGACACGAACCCAGACAGCCCGGTCCCAGAACCTGCCCTCTCACCCTTTATCAACAACAGCTGACCATAAAGCGCATGGATGTGCTCAGGAGGGACTGCCCCTTTCAGAGGGGGCCAATGAAACTGAGGTTTCAGAGGAGTCCAGCAACTTGCTCAATGCCACAGAGCTCCCGGGAGGGAGATGTGGATCAAAGCTCTGCTCTTAACCACTCGGCGTCTCAGATCTCTGTGACAACAGAGGAGGCTCAGAGAGGCACAGTGACCGGCCCCAGGCCACACAGCAGAAGGTGGGGGCTCCACTCACTTGGACAGGGAGACGCCGCCCGGCTTGCCGATGAGGTCCTCGTGGTGGAGGACAGCGTCGCTCCAGGTGATGCCCAGGAAGTCGAGGATGACCTTGAGGGAGCGCCGGGGGTGCAGCACCAGCTGCTCGTAGTACACGGGCAGGCACCTGTCCTTGCCCACCTCCGTGCACTGCGCGTACATCACCTCGATGGCCTTGTTCCACTTGGTGAGGCAGTCGCGGTAGCTGCTGAGGTCGAAGCCGGCGATGGTGACCTTGCGGGTGATCATGGAGTGCACCGAGGCCCGGCCGTCGCGCACCATGAGCAGGAACTTGGAGTTGGGGAAAAGGCGCGACAGGTAGACGGAGGACTTGAGCGTGAAGGGGTCCTTGTTGCAGAGGACGCGGGCCGGCTCGCCGTGCCTGGCGATCACCTCCAGGATGAAGGCCCGCATGGCGGCGTCCAGCACCTCGTCCGTCACGCCCGCCTCGTCCAGCCGCAGCTTCTCCCGGCCCGACTTGACCAGGCCTGCCGCATGGCCAGCACGCGCGGGATGATGCGGGTCTCCTCGCCGCAGCGCACCTCGGGGTGCGCGTCCAGCATGGCCCGCATCAGCGTGGTGCCGCTCCGGGGCACGCCCCCGACGAAGATGAGCGGCATGGCCTTGCCGTAGCGGTACTCCACGCGGTCCGCGCCCACCATCGTCAGGCCCTCCTGCTCGGGCCGCATGGTCCGCCGGGGGCCCCGCGGGCCCCCCAGCACTGCCCGGCACTCCAGCACCCGCTGCCCCAGGTGCACGGCCAGCACCAGGGCCAGGGCCAGGCCTCCTGCCAGCAGCGCCCTCCGCACCGACAGGCGCATGCTGGGCCCGGGGCGGGGGGCGCGCTTCAGGGGCAGGCGGGTGGGAGCCCCGCGGCGCTCACATCTGGGGAGACAGAGACACGGGGCGGGGCGCGGTCAGGGGGGCCGGCAGGGTGCTGGTGCTTCGCCATCCAGACCCCGACAACAGCCCGCGAGGATACTGACACCCACGAGGAAAAGTTTGATGAGCCCGGCTCTGTGCCGGGCAGGCCCTCCCTCTTAACTCCCGAGATCCAACAACCCTCGGGGGAGTCCTTATAGTTACCCGCAGGGGCCCTGAAGGCCAGGGTTCAAATCCCTCCTCCCCACTTCCTAGCTGGAGGCCCCTGCCCAGTCCTTGTAACCACTCAAGGCCTCAGTTTCCCCATCTGATACATGGCAAGTGAGTGACAGCCGCTCCACCAGGTCCCACTCCTTGCCACCCCATGGGCTACATATAGCCTGGCAGGTTCCTCTGTCCACGGGATTCTCCCAGCAGGAATAAATGGAAAGAGGACTCCTTCTTTCAGAAAGAGACTTTCTTGAAAAACATTTACGTGAAATTCTTCAGAACGTGGAAATAATAAAAGCTCCAGGATATCCCATTTCGGGAGCACAGTCATTTGATAAGGAAGAGGGTTCTGCCTGCTTTTACTCACAGCTGTCTTCTCAGCCCCTAGCGCAGTGCCTGGCTCCTAGTGGGGCCCGGTAAATATTTATGGAACGTGCCTGGGTGGCATGAGGGGGCCCGGGGTAGAGTGAGTGCCAGGAAGTGCTATCAGTAGAGACAGGAGGAAGCCAAGGTAAGGAGGGGCTGTTCAGTCACCCGGCTGGGAAGCGGCCAAGCTGTGGTCCGTGATTGGGACCCGGGGCAGGGGTTAGCAGCCGGGTCTGCGTCTGCTCTGAGCGACCGCCGTCTGCCTGTGCAGGAGACGCTTTTCAGAAGCTGCAAAATATCCTGGGGCCTGAGCTTTTTCCAGAATCGCTGTCCATTCATTCAGCCTTCTCTCAGTCAACACTTAGGAAACAATGAAAGGCGCCAGGCTGGAGGCCAGAGACAGGACAGTGGACAAGGCAGCTGGGCCTCTGGCCTCAAGGAGCCTATGTCCTAGCAGTGGATGGAGATGACTCACAAGCTCCGGCCAGACTGTGATACCAGCTTCCAAGGAAATGAGCTGGACACCACAAGCAGGATCAAGAAGGGGCGGGAGGAGGGAGGTCAAGGAAGACTTCTTGGAGGAGGTAACACTTAAGCTGAGACCGGGATGAAGAGGAGCTGGCTATGTGAAGATGTAAGGGAAGGGGTGGGAGGCTCCAGGCAGAGGGAACAGAAAGAGCAAAACTCCAGGATGGGGGAGGATTTAGGGTGCCCCAGAACCTAGGAGAGGAGGCTACCGGGGCCAGAGGGGAGGGAGGGGGAGATGGGGAAGGAGCTGGACTTACTCTCAGGGCAGCCCCTGCAGAGAAGGCCTGCAAGGGTGGGAATGGAGGTAGGGAGGTCCGTCAGGAGGGCCCTGCCCACATTCCGGGGAGACTCAGGGATGTGTAGACTGTGGGGCTGATGTGGGAAAGGGGGAGGGAATGATATGGGACCTGAACCGAGCTCCTTACCCCTTGTAAATGTCACTGCGAAAGTTGATCAGACCCAATGCCAGTTCTTTAGGTTAGGCACTGGTTCTGAAAAGCAGGGCTCCACCCGGCCCAGCCCCTCCCCCTTCTCCAGTCACTCAAACCTCACATCTACCCTCCTCCCCCCGTTCACTCTCAAGGTCCTTTGATTATGCAACCTCAGCTCTGAAGGTGCAGACTCAGATGCTGGAGAGGCCTCTCCAGCCACCTCAGCTCTTCTCTGTGTCTCCGCCATTGGGTTTCAGAGCCTTCGTTTCCTCTCTCACCTCTTTCTAGAATCAAAGTGAAGCTCGAGGCCTCTGGGCATTCGAGGAGTCAGACAGACCTGGGTTCAGATCCCAGCTCTGCCACTCCCTCTGCGGCTGAGCTCGGGCAACAGACTCCACCTCTCTGAGCCTCATCTGTAAAATGGGTCTAAGAGTGTCCACCTCGAAGGGCTGAACACTAACCAGCCTCTAAGAACTTAAGATGTTCCCAGCACATAGGGAGCATTTGAAAGAATATTAGCCCTGATCACTGGTTATTCATTCACTCCAACATTTCATGAGTTCCTACTGTGTGCGGGAGTCGGGCTATGGAGCTACGAGACACAGACTCAGCTCTCCAGCTCTACCAGACTATGGGCCCACATCAGGTAGGGGTGATGGGTTCTACCTGTATAGGTGCGGGAGGGCTTCCTATAGGAGGTGGCCTTCCTGCCGGGTTACAAGCAGTGGACAGGTGGTGTTTTGAATAGCTGGGTGGAGCAGAGAGAGAAGGGAACAGCCAGGGCAAGGTCACAGGCAGGAGAGAACCTAGCATGATAGGAGGCGGGGTGGGGTCTGGGCAGGTGTTCAGCCGAAACCACTGAAGGCCCCAGTGTGCAGCTGGACCAACCCTCCCACAACGGCTTGGACTACCTGGGGCCCCTCAGGCCAGAGCAAGTGGAAAAGAAACATCAAAGCTGAAAAAAACACACCCTCTCAGGCTAGGGCTCGAAACTGAGAGGCCCTGGCATTTCCTGGCCATGTGGCTTTGGGAGAGTCACTTCCCCCATCTAAGCCACAGTTTCCTCAGCTGCAAAAAGGGGTGGGTCTGCTGACCTCAAAGGCTGCTGTGAGGGTTCTAGAAGCAACTGACAAAGTGAAGATGAGTCTCATCTGGGGGCCGCTGGCTTCACTGCACACTGGAAAATAGCTGGGGACCCTCTTCCAAGAAACACAAGCTTACCGTAAATTGTTGGCAGTTCATGGGTACACTGGATTCAGGGTTGAGTAGGGAAATCTAATGCCAAAGTTACAGGCAGAGGCAGGCTGTATAGGACACGAAGTCACTCAGAAATCCCTCCAAGGTGCCCTCAGCTTCATTAAGTGCTCAATGAAATTCTGTCTGTAGCCCTGAGACTAGCAATCTGCCAAAGATGATTATTTTAGTGTCAATGGCCCTGGTGGAGTGTCAATCACACTTTAGCTAGAATTAGTGCAACCACTTTTTCTTCCTGACACTTGGTGGGGAGGGAGAGACTGTAGTTCAGGGAACAGAAGAGGGGACGATTTAGGAAAGTGGTTTCCAGAAAGACAGACACGCTGTGCTGCCACTGTGAGTGTGTGTGTGTGCACGCATGCATACGTGTGCACGTGTGTCCTGCTGAACTTACGTGTGGAGTTGAAAGCGATCCGGATACTAAATACCAGGGGGGGAAAGCCTGTATGAAGGGACAGACAAGTTTTGCTTAATGCTGGGCATTCATTCGGCTATAGCACTTTAAAACAAAGCCCGGAGCTGTGTATTTTCTACACTTACTGAGCACATCCTCAGCCAAAGTTTATTTCACGTATCACCTAGTGGGATCCCCTCTGCCACCTCTGGGCGGAGCATGCCTCCCACTCAGCAAGCAGCTCAGAAAGGGGAGGCCCCTTGCCTGAGACGGGTCAGGGTCAGATTAGGACTGTTCACAGTCCTCAGAGTGGACCCAGCAAGGGGCTCATCTCTGGGCCTGTCTCTGCCACTGAGAGAAAACAGCGCAAAGCGGGCAGGTTAGACGTGAGCGGGAGACAGCAAAGACCAGCAGGGCAGCTTGAGAAGCAAAGGCAAGGCGACCTGGCAGAGAGAAAGCCGCTGGGAACCTAAAAGCAAACGGCAGCTTTCAAACCACCCAGAACCACAGACCCCATCCACTCCAGGAGGGGCCAGCGGGCCGGGCCCAGGGCCTGAGGCCTGCCCTCCACTCCCTACCACGCAGCCAAACTCCATCAAGGGCAGTGAAGTTGGTGGCTAAGAGCCTCAGACTCGGAGTCTGCAACCCCGGGTTCAAATCCAGCCCCTGCCACTTGCAGCTGGACAGCCGGACGAGGGACCTCAGCCCTCTGAGCTTCGGTTTTCTCCTCTAGCAAAGGTGGGCTGATAAGAACCTTTTCTCGGGGAGCTATCATGAGATGTGGGGATGTTTTGTGTGAGGGGCTGAGAAAGCGTGCCAAGAATGCTAGCGCTGGACACCGGAGAGCAGGGAGGTGTTTAGATTCTGGCCGCGCCTTGAATCGGCTTAGTGATGCCAGTTAAGTCCCTGCCTGCCCAGCAGTAAAATTTCCCTAAGCGATGAGGCCTGCCCTCTCCACGCTGCCGGGGTCCAGCTTGGTCAGGCACTGGGTTTCTGACAGAGGGTGACCTGGCGGAGTCTGATCAGCTGCCCAGTCGTGGAGGCTGGGCCGTGGGGGTGCTGAGGGTTTTCTCAGAAGCCAGGACTCTGGGGGAGCACTCACCTTCCCTGGACACGCTCATCCCTGGGCTCTACTGCTCGTGGCTGCTCGCCAGGACGGTCCACCAGCTGAGCCCTATGGAGGCAGAGGAGATGCTGCGTTAGACGTGTGTGCCACGGGGAGGCGCTGGGCCCCCCAGAGGGGTGGAGGAGGGGTGCTGGGCTTCACCCCACAGTGATCTGGGGCAGCGGGAAAGTACCCCGGCAAATGAGCAACAGAGCAGGGACAGGCCACCTCAGGCCAAGATGCTGAAGCTGGGGTCTAAATTCACCGATTCAGCTAGGGAATGAACTGGCCCACTCCTCAGGCAGCAAGCTGTGGGCTGAGAATCTGAGCAGCAGTGGGTCTCCGCCTATCAGGCCCTCCCTTCTTCCTGGCCCAGGGGCCTTGGACTTCAGGGAAAGTAAATATCACAGGACGCAACCACTGCCACTATACCTACCTCTAGTCACCATCTGGGACTGCTGGGTACAGTTGAACAGGCTGTGCACTGCCCAACTCCAAAGGGCACTGCGCACCCAGGCTACGATACGGCGGCCCCTGGAGCTGAACAGTGCCTTGCCTCACCACCGAACATGAACTAAATGCCTACTGTGTGAGACTGTGTGTGTTCGGTTGCTCAGCTGTGTCCGACTCTTTGTGATCCTGTGGATATAGCCTGCCACAAGGTACTACGTGAGTGCTGTGTGCCATTTAATCCCTCAACAAGGAAAGGATGATGCTCCCAGCTGTGTAAAGTGAGAAAATGACAGCCAGAGGGAGAGCAACTGACTTGGGGAGCCAGAGCCACCGTCCAGGTCTCTGAGACTCTGACGCCCACCTCGTAACTGCATTAAACGAAGGGGGCCGTGGACTCAGTGGGGGTCTGAGGTGAAGCCTGGCTGACATGCAACCAAGGGAATTCTGTTTTACAACTGACTGCTGTGCCATTTCGGGGGCGAAGGGGGTAGGCAGATTGTTAGTCCAATTCTCACCTCCTCCCATTTTACAGATGGGAAAACTGAGGCTCAGGAGCAGCTATCACTTCACAGACTCACTTCTTTCCTCTTAGTCCTATCCCAGGAGGTGGGCGAGGAGGGAAGAAGGTTGGTGGTGGTTAGGGATGCAGCTCTGGAGTTGGATGACTCTCTGACGAGGTAGATTGTTGTTCTTCTGAGCCTCAGTTTTCCTTTTCTGTAAAATGGGCTATTGGGAGGTTCAAACAGGATAATAGCGAATACACAAAAATCTCAGCAATTATTAACACACTGGGAGTAGGCCGTGACTCTGTTCTTGGGGTCCTATCTCTCTTCCTATTCACTTACTATTTGCTTCTACGGGTTTTTTTTTTTTCCTACCCCTGAAACACCAACCTGATTAGTGAATCTAAACCCAGAAGGAGGACGGTTCCCAGCCCCCACCCCTCCTCCCAGCTACTGAACACACAGGCCTGGTGTTCCAAGGCATGGGCGGCTCCTGGAACCACAACAGAAGCACCATTCGGGACCAGGGCCCTTGAAGCTCTTCTGGAGCCCATGGCTCCGGCCCAGCTGCCCTCAGGCAGCCCCTGAAATGCCAAGAGAGTTCAAGAGACCTGCCAGGAGGGCAGCTCCCAGGGCCCCCTTCAGGCTCGGGGGACTGGCCGTCAAGGCCTTTGATCCCTGAAGAGCTGCGACTCCAACATGACGCACTAGCCACAGGTCACGACTTGAATTTAAGTTAAAGTTAAATAAACTTTAACATTCAGCTCCTTATCGACACTGGTCACATTTCCAGAGCCCAGAGGCCCCCCTGGGGGCTACCGTACTGGCCATGGAAGATTTAGGACGGGGTCAGCCCGTGATGACCCTTGGGTCGAATCCACCCGGCAGCCTGTTCTGTGAGGCCTGTGAGCAAGGAGTCATCTTGCCTTTTTTTTTTTAAAGGGAAAGAGGAGGAAGAGGGTGAGTCGGGAGGGGAAAGGAGAAGCAGCAGCAACAAGAAAAACCGTTTTGCAAAACCTGGAATATCTACTATCTGGTCATTTATACCAGGTGGCGCCAGTGGTAAGGAGCCCACCTGCCAAGGCAGAAGACCTAGAGACGTGGGTTCAATCCCTGGGTCGGGAAGAGCCCCTTGGAGGGGGCATGGCAACCCACTCCAGTATTCTCGCCTGGAGAATCCCGTGGACAGGGGAGCCTGGCGCGCTGCAGAGCACAGGGCGGCAGAGCGCTGGACACGACTGAAGTGACTTGGCATGCACGCATGCGCTTACAGAAACCGTCTGCTGAGCTGGACTATTCCTATCATTCACCCAAAGATCTACAGTCACTCCCCTACATATAACGAGTTCCATGCCCCTATGAATTCAGAAGTCAGCCTAGGATCCCAGCTCATTCAGGCAGCCATACCACGGCTGCTTCTACGCTTGCTTCCAGACATCCTGGGCTTGAAATCGAGACGCTGTACCCCTGGACTCTGGACAGTGCTGAACGGCAAAGTGCACGAAAGCACAACCACTTGTAAAGGATGCACACACGTGACACTGTACGCCAGACGCTGACTTAAGTGGCTGGACACGTGACACAGCTCCCATCTTTGAAAGCGTGCAACGCGGAAGTCCGTCTGTAGGGGACTTGCTATCGGGCATGGTGGAGACTCAGGAGACACAGCGAGAGCTTCCTTGGTGGCTCAGCGGTGAAGAATCCACCCGTAGGTGCAGGAGGCAGAGGTTCTGATCCGGGAAGATCCCACATGCTGCAGAGCAACTAAGCCCGCGGGCCACAACCACGGAGCCTGTGCTCTCGAGCCCACTGGCCGCAACTACTGAAGCCCGTGCTCAAGAGAAGTCACTATGCTGAGCAGCCCCCGCTCAGCGCACTGAAGAAAGGCCCTCGCAGCAGCAGAGACCCAGCATCGCCAAAGACAAGCAAGCAAAATTATATCAAGAAGACACATGAGAGGGCGGGGGGGAGGGGG